>JAGVVM010002904.1:0-25957 GCA_019149425.1 Psidium friedrichsthalianum
TTCAATACTAGACGAATGTATTCAATTCAGACGCATCATTCAGACAAATAATGCAGATTTTCAGTTGTAAAGGCAACTTTGTCCAGATAACTAATCGAAAGAGAATGCTTTACCAGATTTAAGGAGATTCCAATATCAGAAATTCCTTCTATTTTATTGTTGCATTGGCTTGCCTGTGCTCTCCTCAAGGTCAAAAATGTGAATGTTCAGTTTCTCGAGCTTTTTCTGTAGTTGAAACACGAACATAAAGTCTTCAGGTCAAAGCAATAAGATTATATTGATTCTACAAAATAAAACATAAAATGCACAATACCTCAGTTTCTTTCCAGTTTATTGCCATCTCTGCAGCCAAAGTAGCTGAGAATTGTAGAGTTCCTGGACCTCCATGAGTTGCTGCTCATACATCAAAACCCATATGTCTGTTTAGTGCCCATCAGACTGCATTTAATGGGTGGAACATACCCTCCATTGAATACTAACCTTCTCTTTAGATTCTGTTTCGAGTTCCATCGTTCTATCCTTTCAGCATAGCCACTGAGAGATACAGAGGACCAAGTTACCCCCATAACATTTTTAAAAACATATAGCTTCGTGACAGAAAGCTCGCTCTACAGAATGCTGGTGCAGTTTTTTAGATGAGAAGCACAAACCTTTTTTTCAGCCTCTTCAAGAAGATAGCGGTCTCGTGGTATATAGATTCCATTTGTCTCTCTTGCACAGCATATACCTATATATTAACATACGAAAACATTGAGTGTCCAAACAGATATTCAGCGAGTCAATCATTCTTGCAGTATCAGTAGCTTCTAGCACAAAAAAAAAAGGACCCTTTCTGAAAAAGCATTAAAGTAGCCCACCTTGCTTAAGACGATCGATTTCAGAGTCTAATCTCCTGATCACTGCAGATTTCATCATCTTCTGATTAACCTGATACAGAGCCCCATTCAAACAATTAAATGGAGTGAAAATCTATATGAAATAAACAAAAAAAAAGCATTTCTACTATGAGACTAAAAGAATGAAGGCAATTATGATTGAGCATTTTAAACCACCAACTCAGGCTTATTCTTGATGTTTTTCGTTCGATGTGCATAATCTAATGTGCTGAGTGTTCTCTTCCAAGCAGTGGATGGAGGTGATATCGTAGCAATGATGCATGTCTTCGTTTTCCTCCAAGGGAATCCCTCAACAATCTTGTTAGTTTGCTTATCCCTGATATATCAATCAATGTTGTCAGTGACTTGAGCAGCTAATTTTGCAAAAACAAAAGTTCCCATGATACATCATATGTATCTACTCTCACCTATGGAATGTGCCCCAGATGCTCAAACCAGTGCATTAATAACTCGTCGAGTGTGAGCAAGCTCTTTGTTGATTTCGCAAGCTCCTAGCTCTGCCCTGCAAGAGTATGCCCCTTACCATGCGGATAGGTAATTTGATAAAATCTTGCATTGCATACAGAGTATAGATTGCCGGGAGCACTTAAATTCATAAAACGTGGACAATATTTATGTCTTCAAGTAGATCCTTGTCTCTTTTGCTTTCTATAAGGTAGTGTAAGTATAGGTATGTACTCTCTGGCACCAGAACGTGAAATGTTCTCAGAACCAGCTAATCACTAGATTTAACTTCCCGCACTTAATCATCTCCTCTCCTCTGGAGTGCACTCTTCTGGGATTGTAATTGAAAATATGGAGTGTGAACGACTGCTTTGTTGTTGAGAAGAGTCTCAGCTGTGCGCCGCTTGGCAGGCCCTTCTCCAGTATCTGTAGATCTCGTTGCCGAATACACTATCTCTTCTTCTAAGCCTCTAAACAAATACACCTCCTTCCCATCTTCCATAAGAGCAAGGGTTTTCTTAGACTTGTCATCGGTGAACTTGGAACATTCTTCAGGAGCTAACAGATCTGTAATCTCCTCACTGACAGCTCTAGGAATGTAACTTTCATACTGTATTCTGCATTTGTGCTTCCAGATATTAAAGATTTGCCTGACTGGCTATAGGAATAACCCCGCATCAACTGGGAATTCTCCATTCTACAGAGTACAAGAGGAAAAATCAGAAAGAACTTAAAAATAACCACATATTTGTACTTTCACCAGTCATGCTCAAGGCTCAACCTTTTTTCGGGCAACTCCTTCCTTTGTATGTTTCCCTGTTCCTGTCTGACCATAGGCAAAAAAGTTGTAGTCAAGCACTTCAAACACAGTTGGCGACACAGCTTGATCATACAAGTCCTTTTGCTGGGATGTGGGACCAAATACCTTTGAAAGGAATTAGTCAATCTCAACACCAGGACAATGCAACTCAGCGCTAGGACAATGTACATATTCACTTTATCCTGTTTACAGCATTCAGCTGCGGTCAGAAGACTAGAGTCAAGTGCAAAAATAGATCAGCGTAAGTATTGAGTAAAGTCAGTCCAACAATCCCGCAAATTTCAGCTGAAGTAAATCCTCTGGATACATCAGTAATATCCCACGAGGTTCATGAGCCGAACTGAAAGCTAATGGTAATTTGCAAGCATGATACACGGTTGTCTGTAACTAGGAGTGTAGAACCCACATATAATCAGCGAAACAGAACCATTAATATTTCTCTCTTTCTGTTAGAATATAAGAGAACACTGGAAGAACCAGAAATTTGAAGGATTTATACGAACCTTGTCAAACATGAGGTTCTATCAATCTGCTTATTGGCTATAGTCTGGACGGCAGATACCTCTTTCCTACCCTCATTGCATGAGACCACCACGGGTGTATGTATTCTCAACTCATCATCATTCAGTGGCCTACAAAAAGCATATACAAGAATTTCCAAGACCGGTCCACCGAATCGTCCACTTCGTGAGCCTATTGAATGGGTGAGAGAGAACAATCAAATCTAAATAATGAGAACTTGAATAAACTGACCTGCAACGCTATAACCTGCACGTTTACACCCTTATCCTTATCATACTTGTTGCTCGAATTGAGTCGGCCGAGCGCAGATCCCGTGATGACTTATCACTGGACCTCGGAGTCTGTGATGGGGTAGGGAGACCAAACCTCCCCTTCTCTGCAGGGCTGAGGCAGAGTCCATACCTATAAATATCGTCCCACGTACGAATTATAAACCTGGTTTTCCCGGCGAGTCAGCTCAAATGACCGAAAATCCTTCTCCTGAAAGAACCGAAAATAATTCAAAACACCTTACATAACACTGCTAGAGAAAATAACAGCAATAGCACAAGAATGAATTTAAAAAAAAAATAACAACTAAATGAAGGAAGGCTGTGAATCAGCACAATGCGCGTAATCTAAGCCTGAATTCGAGCTGAAACGATCCAGAACAATGAGCATCAGCTCGCAGAGTCGATCAAAGTCTCTATCTACGCAATCTCCATCTCGCAAAAGACGTCATTGCCCGGACAGCGGAAAAGGAAAAAGGCAATGCGAGATAAAAGAGAGTCGCAGGAGGACGGGACCAGAACGATGGCGAACCGGAAGCCAAAACATCGATCTACATCTCAGCGACGAAAATGAAGCGTTCACATATCGGAGTTATGGCACGATTTGCTCGTAAGGCCAAGAGATTCTCCGAAACGGACGATCGGAATCTAGAAAAAACGGAAAAGCAACAAGAAGCCAAGCAATCCAAAGACGGAGAAGAAGAACTTACTGATTATAGCAATGGCCGGACTGCGAAGAGCTGAGCTCCTGATTGGATGTCGCAGAAGAAGATGGGGGGGGGGGGGGGGGGGGGGGGAGAGGAGGAGAGAGAGAGTATGAACAGTGAGGTGTATGCAAATGGTGATAGTGTAGAGAGAGAGAGAGAGAGGAGAGAGAGATCGCTACAAGCAATGGCGTTGTGCAAGTATAGAGAGAGAGAGAAGAGAGAGCGAGAGGAGACAGAGAGAGAGAGAGCTCATAAGGAGGAGAGAGTAACGGACGGCATTTGACGGGCCTGTTGACGGCGTTAAGCGCGATTTTTTATTTTCGGACCGTTGAAGAGCCACCTTGGAGGCGAGAGAGAGAGAGAGAGAGAGAGAGTGCTTTCTTATCATTTTTGAAATTTTTGAAACCCAAGTCAACTGGACAATAATGCCCTTTATTTCCTCATATTCAAATTTTGGACCTCTATTGACCCGTTTAATTTGCATTATGCTTTGGTTATAATGTTTGTGTAAGTTTTGCTCTTGAGCCTGAGCCTTTCCTATGTATGAGGAACGTGGGGGGCCCAGCGGAACGAGTGGGGGCCAGTGCAGTATCGAGACTGCGGTGTCATGTGTAGACGAGATAGGACAATCTTGTCTAAGTTCGAAGATTTCCCTTATTTGATAGTTCTGTCTTAAAACCAGGCAGGCAAATTGACCATGTCTTGAAGATATGTTTTAAGGGGGGTTCCGGTTTGGAGTGTCTTTACCAAAACTGGCGAGGATTGGTACTATCCGTGCAGGCCCATCATGCGGCAGAAACGGTGCGAGAATCATTTGACGGTCAAGCACGGCATTTATGGAGAATTAATCATGTAAGGGTATTTGAGCGACCGTAATATTAACATCATGTTTTTGAGCCATAATATAATTAATTCAAATTATCGTGGGTCTACTCTTTTAAGAATTCGTGGCTCACAACATACAGTTATTTTCGCGATCACCGAAGACTGCTATGCTAGCAAAATCCACATTTGTATCATCATATCCAGAAGGTGCTCACGAGGAAGGACATAAATGCTTTTGCATTTCATTGAATGCTTTCGCATAGAATTAGAGACAAGGGTCTTCTATTAACGATGCTTAGTCTATAACATGTAAATGCATCTGCTGGGCTAGTAGTGGCTTTCTGGCTGGGTAGAGGAACAGAAAAAACAAAAAAGATCGCAGCTTGGACCCATCTTTTTTCATGTGCCGTATATAGAGCGTGAGTTGGGTACCTAGAGAATTGATTGCGAATGATGCACGGCTCACAGCAACTCCACGGTCGAAACCCGAAGCACGAGCATCAGCAATAATTGATCGAGGGACTTATGTTCGAGGGGGTGAAGCATAGGATTTCGCTAAAGATCTCGAGATCGCTAGAAAGCTCATGTGTCTAATGATGCCACCGCGGCCGGCCCCGCTCAAGGTCCACAGGTGCAACACCTGTCAAAGGGATCTGAATTTCCTTCACAATGGCGCTCTGTTTCTTTGGAAGAGTAGTTTGTAAGGAAGAAGCAAAATTTTCAGGGCAAATGTCCAAAACCAAAAGCAAGTGTAAAGTGATGAGGAATTTGGGTGATTGTGGAAAAGGGGAGAACAGGTGGGATTGGGGGGAGGGTGTGGTGGCGAAGTTGCCCCATGTGTAAAAGAGTGATGGCGAGTGAGCACATGATTTTTGGAGCCTGCTCCATGCCCTTTCTTTTCAATTTCTTTTTCGTTGTTTTTTTTTTTTTGCAGCATAATTTTCTTCTTTTTTTTTACGTTCTTGCCTTTTGACAGTCTGTGCTTTTCCTTCTTTTTGGCAGAGACAAGCATTGGTTACCTAACAAGCGGTTGCTTCTGGCAAGATTGCAAAACTGGCAATGTGTGCTCAGGTCCCTCCGCGACTCTCGGTTTGCTCAGGCTTAACAGAAAAATGACAACTTTGCTTACTCTTTCCTCTAAAGGTACAAAATAATCAGCATGTCATGGGCAAGGGCTCCCCACGTACCGAACTTGTGCATCGATCGAACCGCTCGAAACCTATGTCAAGGACAGACCGAGGCAGACTAGCAAGGGACATCGACCCTATTAACTGCTTTGGTGTTTGATTGATGCAATTTATACCGTATCTATATAACAAACAATCTATGAAATTCATGGATCTCCCGCTCAAACAACCGGGTATGATAAATTGGAAAATTTTCCAAATTTCTCGCCCATCATTCTTTCCTCATGTACACTCTAGTCTAGCCTCAAGAAGGGTCACTTGGTCAGCATCAGTCTCAGTAGGGCGGAGACATGAAGTAGCTCTGACTTTTTTGTGACACCACATGTGTATTGGCTTGAGGCGTACTCCATGTATTATGCAGCTTGAGCTTCACTTCACTCCTCCTTTAACTTCTCATCACTAAATCACAACCTGCTGAGAGACCCTTTCACTGACAATTCCCTCGAAGAAGAATCGATTCTTTCCTCCCAAATTCATTGCTGCTTCATCAATCTCCTTTCGAGTCCCCCTTTTTAGGGAGGAAAAACAAAAAAAGAAGTGTTTTGGCATTCACTTGACTGTGCCCGTGAAATCACTGCACGCGAATTGTCATATTTGGCAAGAGGCACATGATTCAATGATTCACGTTAGTAAGATGCGTGCGGACATTCGAGTGGAGTGCGGCTAATTAAGATTGGGTTAGAGAGGACTCACATAGATTAATCCAATTTGCAGCGGGAGAAAGAGGGGGAAAGAAGAGGAGGAGGAGGAGAAGAAGGGGGTAAATGGGGAATCAATTAAGAACTCTAAATATCCAAAGTGATGAGTCGGGATGTGATTATGGGAGTAACGTGTGATTATGATGATTTGACACTTGGAATGTGACAAAGCGGTCGAATTTATTGGACCCGAGTAAAGAAATATGGCCCAAAAAGCTGGTACCACCGGCGTGTAGATGTGGGCTATTAGGAGGACCTAATTACTAATTAGATAATGGGGCCAACACGTGCTGTAATGCAGAAAAAACTTAGGAAAAATCTTCAACATAAAACAGACACTATTTTTCCGTTTTGGAAACAGGTTTGGAAGAAAACCGTCTGGCAAAGAATTTCATTTTTCTATTTTCTGATAAAAAAAGTTGCTCAAAAATAGGTTGGAATAGAAATGAGAACTTAATATTTTTGAAAAAAATAATAAACTTTTTTTTCTCATTGCTTACTTCATCTCTCTTTCTCTCTTGCGTATGGTCTCCCTCTCTCTCGGCGCATCTTTACCACCGATCTCCATTCATCGGCGATCGACCGTCGATCTTTGGTTGCCGTTCACCAGCCACTAGTCGCCGATCTTTGGTCCCAACTGCCGTCCTCCAATCGCCAATCTCTAGTCCACAATTGCCGTTCACGGCCATCGGTATCCGATCCCTAGCCGACATTCACCCGCCGCCGTTCGCTGGGGATCGGTTGCCATTCATTGTTCACCAGCCACCGATCACTGTCCGCTCATCGGCGACCACCGTTCATCAATCTGTGGTCCCCGGTTGCCCAAACGTAGAAATCTTATGATGTTATGAAACGAATTTCCATTTCAAGAACATAAATTTATCAAAGGCGTCTTTTCTCAGAACTCGTCCAAGGATAGAAATAGAAAAATATATTTCTAGCAAGAAATAAAGCTCGAAAAAGAGAATGATTGTCATTCGCAGCCCTTATTATCTTAGCAATCGATTTGGTCTCTTTCGAGAGATCAGACAAGATCGACAATCGATTCAACGGCCCGAGACGTTGAGATCACCGTAATACTAAGGTTTTCTATCAAATTAAAATGTAATAGAAAGAAGTACGATAGCGAGAACGAACTAGTAAAAATCAGTACTACCGAGACTTGAGAGCACGGAATGCCTAAACACTAGAAGAGCAAATGAGCTTAGGTGCAACCACGACACATTTTTTCCTTTCTAAATTTCAAAAGCGATCGAGTTCTTCTTGAATCTTATTGGTGCAACTTCCTTTAAGAACAATGATAAACACGATACACGGTAATCGTCTGTAACTATCTATCTTTCTTCCGATGCACCAAGTGAACATCTCGTCATTTCTTGCAAGATAAACTGCCCTTTGGACCTCGAAAACTTCACGTCTTCTTGGAGCGTCAGCAAAAGGAATGTGTAGGACAGCCGTATTCCTGCCTTAACCTTACTAAGTACGACATCATCCCGGATGAGTTGTACTCTCACACGAAAATGTTGGGCTGTCAGTCCGAAAAATGTCCTGGAGGTGGACAGGACACCCTAGCGTTGCCGTTTCACGTCTCGGCAGGATTACAGATGGACTGAGCGTCTCTCATGTTTGGTAGGTGGACAGCCTTCTCGAAACATCAGAAGCAAGCTGTGAGCTTTTCTGTCTTCTTCGGATCTCGTCCTCGTAGCCAGATTCTCGGAGCATCGATGAATGAATGATTATAAATGGCCAGAATATACCGCTGAATTCGGGCGTCAAGATTCAAGATGCATTACGCTGTTGACAGACAAAAGTTAAAGCAGTCATGATGAAATACAGGAGTTCCATTGACTACGTCAACTTCCAATTCTATTCGAACGACAGCATCGGTGTTTCGCAGTTCCTGAGTCTAATTTTGAAGGGGGGCAAGTCTTGGGCCAGTTTCATGAGCAAAGGGGGAGGAGGACTCCACCCTAGCGAAGGGTTTTTCCAAGCCTGCAATCAGCTGAAGAGCCAAAGTAAACCTGGGAGGCATTTTCAAAGGTGCGCTGATGATGCCATAGGAAACCACTTCCAATTTGAGAAGCAATCACTGCAACTGTTGCTTACCTAACCATGGTGGTTCTTTTGTTTTCTGTTTTTTGTTCGCTTCTTCATTTTCTTTTCGCGTACTTCTTGTTCAAGGCAGGTTCACCGGACGCAGTCCGTGTTGGCGCCGAGTCTAGGCAATCAAATAGCTACCATGCGTGTGAATGTCTAGGCAAGAAAAAACACCTGTTATCAGCGGTGCTTAAGCTGCATTTTAACAGTGACCGGCTATTTTGGCCAGATTGCAATTATTCATGTAAAAGTGGCAATCTAAGCATGAAGCCCGAATGAAATAAATCTTCTCTTCATGTTCAGGACAAGTGGAACTATTTCATTCCAAAACCTGAGAAGAAGATTACCTCCCGCATAACAGATCATTTTGGAAAATAGACCCAAGTTTGGCAACAGAGATTGAAACATGAAAGCCATAGCTTCCAACGAGAAAGTGAGAAAGCAAGACTCAGAACATACGTAACGAAGATAATACAGGCTTGGCCCCAAAAGAAAAATTAGTAAATCCCAAATAAAATGGAAGGTTCATCCAGCCAACTCGGTTCAAAAACGTCTATGCACAAACAAGGCGAAGCCCAAAAGGCGAATGTCACACAAATTTTTACATCATGTGCTTTGATGCTAAGTCTTAGATTCAAGGTCTTCCTTTAGCAATGGGAAAAGAGTCAAAACTTCTGTATCATTTGGGTAAAAGTCACAGATGATGCATGCGTTGAAACCACACCGTGCCAGGACCAGATACTTCAGAGGCCGACCAACTGGCTAGTCTGGTTCAGTTTCAAGGCTTAATTCAGCATTTCAGGCTCAATCAAATTGAACCAAACTGAACCACAAATAGTCGTGTTACCGAAGCCACAATCAAGCTTCAAGAGACAGTCGAATTGATAGACCGCACAAACCAAAACTTGGGCAAAATAACTCCAAACAGCGCATTGAAAAAGCTTTCTTCAGCTCTTGAGGAGAAGAAAAAACCACATATCTAAAACGTTGACAGATGAGACTGGAGCAACTATATGTTCTAAGAAACTTTCTACTGTTTAAACAAATGACAATGCTGTCATCGACAGTAATGCACTAAACATGCGATTTGAGCTCACAATGCCATTCTAATCGGGAATGGAGCCAACAGCCAGGGAAAAAGTCATTATTAACCTAACAGTGGGCAAAATTCCACATATCCCAAGTCTTCGTTTCCCGATTCTTATTCTGCCTTTATGTTTTGAAGATCTTCGGCGCACCTGAATACCGCCATCCGCTCGTGCACCTTCCCACACACTGAGAACCTCATCAATTAAAATCACAGGTAAAGAAACAGCCAAACACCAAGAGCCACTCATCAGGCTGAGGGGAAACGATGCCAAATACTTCAGCAAGGACCGGCACATATAATATCAAGAAGTGCAAGCCAAATGAAGTAGACATAGCCCAGAAGAAGCCAGGGGTTGGCCCATGGTGGCATGCTCAGTAGGCTCCCATCCTCAGAGAGGGCATTAAGGGAATTGAACATCTCAATGGCAACCAAGACAGAGAGGGAGAGAGTCGAAGCTTTGATTTTTCCAGCACGGAAATATTCACATGGATCTGACTGATCGTTGAATACCTTAGACCCAGCAGTGAAAGGTGTGGCCGTAAAGCCTTCCCAAGAATGGCATTGACCCCAATAGCAAGCTGTGAGTAAGTCACAAGGCTATGGCCATCGCCACTCAAATCAATGCCCAGGAATGTGTCATGAGTATACCAGATGATGAATACGCCCACTGTTGCTATCCCAACATAGAGCCCAATCACTGTGGCAAACAGATTGCAAGGAATATGGAGCTTATATGTTAAGCTGCACTACAATATACATAAAAACAAGGTTCAAATAATTCAGAAAAAGGGCTCATACCAGATAGCGGATCAATATCCAAGCAGTGATCAAAGAGTCATCGCTTCTTCTTGGAGGCTTCTTCATTATATCATTATCTGGAGGGTTAAATCCAAGGGCTGTAGCTGGTGGTCCATCCGTACAAGATTGACCCAGAGAAGTTGAACAGGGATCATGCTTCAGGTATGCCCAATGCTGCAGTAAGGAAAATAGAGGCCACCTCTCCTATATTTGACGATATCATGTACCTGAAATTTTCATTTAAGCAAGAGGAATGATAAAGTCGCACTCTAATCAAAGGATTAATTATTTCTCAGCTAATATAAATGGAATTATAACATTGCTCCAGTTAAAAAATCTATTTCCATAGAAGACATACTAGAGATTGATTGTGCAGATTTACATAAGCAAGACATGTCTATGCCCCCACAACCTCAGCTGTATCTAACTAATTTCCTCAAAATAGTAAACAAGACTACTTATCTAGGATGTTGGAGCATTATATTCATATGATCAACAGCCGGTTCTGCTTATTCCCTGAAGGGTTTCAGGTACTGTTAAAGGTGGTTCGAAAATACTTTTGCAAGAAGAGAAAAGAAGAAGACTTCTACACGAAATATTCTAGCCCTCTTTTTGTGTTTCTTTACTTGCAAAATTGAAAGCGTACTGCCCATATTTTGCCTAACATTGTCCAGGAAGTGATTTTACTTCCACCATTATAATCGTTTAGCCATGACGTAATTTTCAAGCCTCCTTTTTATATGACTGATTACCAACACACGTATAGCTCATGTAATAAAATTGATTATTTGCAGGGACTTCCATCAAAACGTGGCATCGATGCCGTTATGCTAATTTTAGAATGTAAGTTTCACAACTGGTACAAAAACTAAAAGGAGAATAAACCTGATGAAAGCCTTCATGTTGTTGTAGATTGACCGCCCTTCACCAACGGCAGCTACAATGGGTGCTGAAGTTATCATCTGCTAGAACCATATCAGAAGCTTCTTTTGCCACCTGGAGTGATTCCACAAAAAGTACTGTAAGAACTTAGAAAAACGAGAGATACAAGACCACAAGATCAGCAGCCAGTAGTTAATTGTTCTAGCTAACTGACGAGCAGAGAGTAAAGCATCAAGCAAAGTTTGCTGGGCGACAAAAACTTAACTAGACACTGCTGAGATCAGGCATTATTACAGTCCAATTTGAGGTCAATATAAAACAAGAAAGGAGAATCACCCCACCAGGAGGCTGCAATCTCCATATTAAGGTCATCGATGGAACAGACTGAACAATTCTTAGCCAGCATATGCCTACCATCCACAAAGTTGTCACTCTTTCTATGTTGCAGATTTAATAAGCCCTGTGCATATCACACACCATTTGTGCTTCAGCTACTCAGTAAACCGCATTAACCATCATCTCACCCGAATGTTGTCAACCCTAGAGATACGCTTATCGAATTACATTTTAAGATGGCAAAAAATATAAAAGTAGTACCTCTGTTCCAGCAATGCCCATAGCAATACCAATGTCAGCCAATTTCAAGGCAGGTGCGTCATTGACACCATCACCAGTCATTGCAACAACTTCACCATCCTCCTTGAGCAACCTCACTATTTCTTGCTTATGCCGCGGTTCAGCCCTCGAAAACAATAGCCCTCCACTTTGTCTTAGGAAATTTTTCTGATCAGAATGATCCATGAACTCTTTTCCTGTTACACTCCTAGAGGAAATGCTTTCATGTGATCCAAACACACCAATTTCACGACAAATAGCTTCAGCTGTATTCTTATTGTCTCCTGTAATTACCATCACACGTATTCCTGCTGCTTTGCAGTCCTCAATTGCTTGACGGACTTCCCTCCGAGGAGGATCCTTCGATATAAGTAATCAATTAGAGTGTCAAGCTTGTGAATTTATGTAAACAGAAAATCTAGAAGCTATTCACCCTAGAGCAAATAAGGAACCAAAATATGAATGAGAAGCAAAGAGGCCACCTTACCCTTAGCCCAACCAAGCCAACAAAGATGAGATTACTCTCAATTGACGAATAGTTGTTTGGATTAAGTAAAAGCTCATGAGCTGGGTGATCTTCATCACCATTGTAAGTAGCAAACGCAGGAAGGTCATCCTTGTATGCAAAGCCTAGACAACGCAGTGAGTTAGTTGACATATCTCGGAGGCTTTCTAGAATTTGATCCCTGCCATAGTGATCCAACTCTACCACAGAACCATCCAGGAGCTGAACAAAGGAGCTTCTGTCAAGAAGGTATTCCACTGCACCCTGTCATATCTCAACAAAATAAGTGAACCACAAAAAGAACTTGACAAATGTGAGTGTTTCAATCATCCCCATCATTCATTTAGTACATGATAGCATTCCCAACACAGAGAGGATGGGTGCATGAGATGAGCCTCCACCTCCCTTTTACTCTCTTTTCTCCTCACCAACTTCCTCACAAAATTAACACATAACATGTCACACCAACTAAAACCTACAATTGTTAGTCAACAAGGAAAACTAAGTAACATTGTAAGAATATGAATGCAGCAAAAATGATATTCTCCTTGAGACAAAAAAGTTCCACGAAATCTATTTGGCAGATCCTTGATTTGCAATAATGCTTTCATTCTTCATGTATTTTCCTTTAACGGCAGAACTTCACGCGATTTCTCATTTTTCTTTTAAAAATGAGACCATCTATCTCAAAGTTACTGAAAAGAGAAGTTTGCAAACTAGATTTCTTATGCCATACTATACACATGGAGAACGTATAAGACTTGGCATGTAGCCAGACGATAATACTGATACTTGTAGAATAAGTTCATCATCTTTCACATATTTTCAAGAGAGGGGCACAAAATTTTTGGCATCTATAGCACAATCCAACAATATGATTTTAATGAAGGGGAGCTACTTTTTTTTTCCTGTTGTTGTCTCCCTTTTCTTTTTTTTTTTTTGGGGGGGGGGGGGGAGGTGGTTGTCGCTTTGTTTGGGTTGATCTCCAAAACACAGAAAGATTGCGATACCTTCACAAGCAGTATCTTTTCTGCAGAGCTTGAATTTGCAATAACCCCCATGGATTTTCGGTCATGATCAAACTCAAGAGTAGCAATCCGTTGTTCGAGTTTATTCCACAGTCGGCAACAACCTTGACAAAGGACATTTTGTTGAAGTTACAATAAGAAAAAAGAGTGTGCCAGTGCCCATGAACAGATCAAGAAACCATCAATACAATGATAGGAAACATACCTAGTACATCACTATGACCAGAAGATAAGCCATCCTCAATGCCTCCAGGAAATCCCATTTTCTCAACGAAAACCTGTTTTAAGATAGAAAATACCAGTGAGAACCTAAAAGACAACCATACCATCTTAGCTAATTCAAACAAAGCATGTTTCCCCAGAAAACTACTAATTACATGAAGCTGGCATATCTAACAGTAATGCCTTGCTTTTTTCCATTTGGAAAAGAATAGAGAATTTCCCAATCATTTTCCATTGAAAGATGAATACCCAAATTCAAATGAATTCAAAAATTCGCAAGTTCAAAGAGAGAAAGACATTGCCCTGCGCTTAATCCAATTCTGCTAGAACAGATTTTAAGCCAGAGAAAGAAAGCTTGAAGCAAGAATGGATTCTTCTAAAGTTTCACCTTTAATGCTGCCTCAGTGGGCATTCCACTGGCTACAAAATGATGTCCAGATTTTTCCACACCAGCATCATTGCAAACAGCAGCAACCTTTGCGATCATTTGAAGATTAGCATCCATCCGCCCCATGGGCCAGTCCTGAATTTCTCCATCATTAGGATCATAGGTCGTCCCTTCCACAGTGAATGCCCGCAGATTACCAGGCTTAGAACCCATAGCAATAAGCTTTGTCACTGACATCTGATTGGTGGTCAGAGTACCTGTTTTATCAGAGCATATGACTGTCGTACAGCCAAGAGTCTCGACACTAGGCAACTTTCTAACAAGAGCATTCTTTTGTGCCATTTTCCGTGTGCCAAGTGCCAAACATGTTGTAATAACAGCTGGCAAACCTTCAGGAATTGCAGCCACTGCCAAGGCAACTGCTATCTCAAAGTAGTACGTGCACTTCTCAAAAGAGAACTTGAAATTTTTAGGCCACCCATCAACATATTCCCACGTGAGAAAGTATTTCACATTAATAAGCCACACGAGTGCACAGATCACTCCAATTATCGACGTTAAAGCCTCTCCAAACTCATTCAGCTTTTTCTTTAAAGGGGTATCCTCCTCACTCTGCGACGCTTCATGGATTTGTGAGTGCACCTTACCTATCTCTGTGAACATTCCTGTCTGCGTGACCAAGCAAATACAACTCCCATTCACAACAGTAGTCCCAGCAAAAACCATACACTTCTTTCCCTGAATATCTGAATTCTCTGGAACTGCTTTAGCAGTCTTGCTAACCGCCTCACTCTCTCCAGTGAGAGATCCTTGTTCAACCCTAAAGGTTGAGCTTATAAGACTCAACACCCGCATATCAGCAGGAATTTTATCGCCAACCCTCAACTCCACAATGTCCCCTGGCAACAGGTCCTTTGCAGGTAAGTCTGGTATCTTCTTTCCATCCCGAATTACAGATGCCTGCTCCGATTGGATCTCTTTCAATGCCTCCAGTGCTTTCTCCGCATTGCTCTCTTGCCAAATTCCAACAATGGCATTCACAATCAAGATCAAGAAAATCACAAGGGGCTCCACAAATGCAGTTATTTGCATCTCTCCGCCTTCCTCACCATCCAACCAAGCCAAAACAAAGGACACAACAGCAGCAGCAAGTAAAATCCTAACTAAGGTGTCGCTGAATTGATCCAAAATCAGTTTAAAGATCGAGACACCCTCATGCTTCTCCAACTCATTATACCCGTAAATCTGTCGCCTCTTTTCCACTTCTTCAGATGATAATCCTATGTCGCGGTTAACCCCGTATTTCTCTTCACACTCCCGCGGGTCTTTAGACCATGCCGGAAAAACCTCTGGGTCGGATGACGGAATACTTGAACTTTCGCCCTTCCCATAGTCTTCGCCTCCCTTCCCCATTGCCGATCAGGTTTTTATCGATTTCTTAAGAAACTTGGGCAAACCTATTATATCCAATCTGAAATGGAAATTTCACCTGGAACAAATATTATCAATGGCAACGATCATTACCTGTCCACGAAGAATAACGCTCAGAATTAACGATTGCTGGAAACATCTAGCAATCTGAGAAACGGAAATATAAGAACCAAAAGAAAAGGCCAGTCGATTGTACGACAAATCTGGAACACTTCTCCAGCACCTAGGTAAAATTTCTTTCACTGTGCAGAGTGGGGGGAAAAAAAAGAAAGAAACTCGGGAAACGAACTGCTGATTATGAACAACGATGACATGCGCTAGCGAAACATAAAAAATCAAAGTCCAAGGTAGCTGATATTACACGAATGCTCCGATTAGAAGCGGAAGAGAATCGAACACAAAAATTATAACCGCTCTCAGGCGACAGCGCACTACTCGGAAGCCAAAGTTGACCAGATAATTCATCCATAAAAAATGACGAACCAGCGAAAGAGACCCCGAATCGAGAGAGATCTTCTCGCCTGATTTCCACGAGCAGACTGCGCGGAGCCTTCGAAGAGCGCGGATCAACTGGATTTCAGCTTAGGGTTCCGAGATCTGCTCAATCGAAGCGAATAGATGAGATCATTGGCCTTCAATAATAAACAACCGATCGCGAAAACGACCGCGACAGCGAGGTTACCCACCGGTGACCACACAAGGGAAATGCGAGGAAACTCACGCGCACGAACACACACAGACAAAATGAAAAACGCCGATTCAGCCGCAACAAATTCACTCACTCCGCGAGCGGGCGAGAGCCGAACGAGAACAGCCGCGAAACGGATCTCGACTGGAGAACGCCGCTTCTTCCTCCCCTTCCCTCCTCAGCCTCCCAGTCCTAATTATAATTACTTGGTGTCGCTCCGAAACCGTTTGTGGAAGTATCTAGATACCTAGCGTGCGACAGGCCAATGGGGGAGAGCCACGTGGGGGGGAAAAAAGGGTGACGGAAATCCTTTTGCCGGGGTTGGTCCCTTTCGATCGACGGATTGGTTTTGGCTAATACGAGAGATTTTTAGGTGGGGGCGGCTGCCAAGGGGAGGCGAGGATTAGCCCGAGGGACGCAAGAAATGTAGAGAGACGAGGTCTGATTAAACAAGTAATTAAGAGAGATTGATTTGGAGATTAATTAAAGCAAATTAAGTGGTTAGACCTTTCGTGCTTTTAGGAAGGTTCCTGGAAACCCACCCTTTTCCCCTTTGCTTGATAAAGAAATGCGTGGGCTTTTTGCGGGCTGTGGGTATCCCCATCGTAGACTCGGGCATATTCTCTTTTGCTTTATGCTCTCCCCTATTTTTTTTGTTTGTTTATTTATTTATTTATTTATACATATATGAATGATATTAAACTAAAGTGAGGGTATCGTTGTTGAGTGCTATGCCGGACTTATTTAAGTTCGGACTACCTCTATGCTACGTTTGGAATCGAGGTGGGGGTGGGGAGCAAACCGCTGAGTGGGGAATGAAAATTAGTTGGATTTCAAGAGTTTAAAATTCACTTCTTTTTCCAAAAGAAATTTACGGTATTCTCAAACAAAGGCATGAAATGAATCTTGTTTTGAATAATGGCCTGAAGTGACCATGTTATTCTCAAAGAAGGGTTTGACCTCACCAGTTAATCGAGGGCGTTTTCGTCCTTTTCTTTTTTTTATTTGTTTTCCATTTTTGCTTTTTCCGTTTATTCTTTTTTTTTTCCCTTTGTTGCGGACGGCGAGGGTCGCTTTGCCTAGGCCCTCATCGACTGGGGGTGAGGCGACCCTCACCCAGCCCTATTTGATGGCCGACCATCTCCTGAGACCATTCATTGACGGAAACGGAGGGGAAAAAAAGGGAAAAAAACGAGAGAAGTCGTTTTGCTTCCATTAAAATGGGGATTTAAAAAAAAAAAAAAAAGGTGCTCCTCTCGGTGAGTCTCCATCATCGGTAACAATTTTGATTTCCGTTGATCACCTGTAGTGTATTGAAGCCAGAAATCAACAGAGGTAAGTACCGAAGTTTCTGGCAGAGGTTCCAGAAGGAACAGAATGGTTGTCATGCATTGAAGCGTCAGAGGAAGTACCGTGCGAAGGAGAAGATTCAAGTCCTGGGTGTACACACAACTTTCAAGAGCGGTGAATTCTTTATTTGCTCGGCGTGTCTCCATCTGCAACTAGTTAGCTTTCAGGAACTACTTTGCTTTAGGATTTTTAACTGGTTAGCCTTTTTTTTTTTTTTTTTTGCTTTAATCGGGGTTAAAACGCTGAAGTAATTTCGTGAGTCTTGGTAAAGTCAAACACATGGTAAAACTCGTTAAACACGTAGCGTCGTTGACAAGTAAAACACGTTAGTCATATCATGTCATGACTAAGTTTATGTCTCTTAAAGCGGTCTTCGACGTGACTGGAAATACATCTCGAGCCCACGAGAATTCATGCCACGTTTCGTCGTCGACCGAAGGTGCGAACGCCATTGGGGCTTTTAGTATTTTTCAAATCATTGAACTGCCAACGCAGGATGGTATTCTGGGGTGTACGGTCGCCATCGGCCACCGTTTGTTTCTTTTTTCGTCCACTTCTTCTTGGCGGCGGTAGACCGCTACCCTGCCCCTACCTCGTCGAGAAAAGGTAACTGCGACGAGAAGTTTCCCGGAAGTAATAAACCGTTCCATTGATCTACAGAATAAGTAAATGTTGAAAGCCACGAAAATGGCGCACCTAGGGTCGTCATAAACCATCTGACCAAAAAAAAAAAAAAAATCGGCGTAACTAGGATCAGAAACACTACATGATCGAAAAGAGATTGGGCGCACCTAATTTGGAATCAATCGAACTTCATGCGGAACAGCAATGATTCAAAACTTAAGTTCTTCCCCTCTATTTTCTCTCCTGAACAATAGCCGAATGAGAATGCCCTCGCGAACAGGTGCGTTCTTCCTCTATGCGAGATAAGTAGTGCATTAGAGGGTTAGAGAAAAGACTTGTGCGCTATTTATAGAGTTTTAGACCGCAGGCCATCTAATCATAAGCTAAGCCCAACTCGGGTTGTGCTAGACAAGCTCATATTCGATTGGTTCAAAATATTTATATCTTACTTTATTAGACCAACTTAGTTAAACAGTAAATATCAATTTCAATTAATATCAACCTATATTAAGAAAACTCTTACAAAAGTAAAGTATCATTTGGTTGAAACTTATTGAACATTTTTAAGCAACTTCACTGGATTTAATTGTTTATGCAAATGGTTTGTAGGTATTTCATATATTTTGATATAGATGAAATTTTAAATCTTGAATGCTTAGTGAAGGAATATTACCAAATTGAGTTCTAAACTTATTGTACAGCTGCCAATTCATTTCTAATTTTTTTTAATTTGACTAGTTTAGTTTTAAATATTTGATGATTTTCCATGTAGTCATTTTAGCAAATTTAAGTTGAGAAATTCTGATGTGAAGATCCAATGTTGCTAGCCATTCTACATGGCACGACCCTATATATGGAGTACTCGCCCTTTGTCACAATATCAAACTTGAGGCCCTAGGTCTAGTGGACTCGAGCCTTGTCACCAAATCGAGCTTGAGCCCCAACTCTAGTGGCTTAAGCTCCATTGTTGTAAGGAGTGTTGGAAAATATATATTGAATGAACGAGAATAAATAGAATCAGATTTTGAGGTGTCATAACACTCTATTTAAGGGACTTTTGCCCCCATAATGCTGATAATGACTACTAGCAAAAATCTTCTAAGATATAATAAAGTCTTGAGAATATTAGATAGTAACACCGAAATTTCTCCAAGAACTTTTAAAGGAAAACAATTGAAAACAATGACCGTATTTCTCTTCAAAGAAAATGAAAATGGAAGTTGTAGTTTTGAATTGAACAAAAACATTCATTATAGCGAAAATCTTCGAACATTTACAGCCTTTCGAATGTTAAGAGTTATGTTCGAACAGATACAACCTTCAAAAAGTTGCATCCGTCTGAAATAGCTGCTAATAATTAATTGCTGAGTGAAAAAAGACACTCTTTCGTGTGTTTTACAAACAAATTGCCAACGACAATCCCCACTTTGTTTGTAAAACAAAATTGCGAAAACAAAATGTAAAACTAATATAAATTACAGCCAAAATTTTCATAAGATAATATACTTACATAAAGTCTCTTTTGATTTGAATTTTTATTTAGTGCAAGTATCTCAAAATTATATCAAAGTTACGCGTAGTTATAGTTCCGAACTTGTTACTTTAAATAATAGAATTGAATATACAGCCCAGGTACTAACCTCTCTTTCTAACGGGAAGTTCTATAGTTTACTCAGCACTATTAAGGCACTGTTTATGTTCTTGTTTCACGAGCTCTTTAAAAAGTACCCTTAACTTTCGCAAGCGGCGGCATCACTTCTGAGCCGTATAGGTGAAATATCTAACACATATTTCTGTTATTAATAAACACGTCATTAATTCGTATTATATTTCATTGAGAGTATAGCTTAACCTACAACAACATAACAGACGAATATTGATTTCTAATGTTTGGGTTAATGTCAGGATCAGACAATTATTTTCAGTAACTTGTTCTTTAATTTGATCGATCCATCGATCAAAGTCAGATAGTCATTAATCAGAAATAATTAGATGAAGTCACTTCTTCCATCAACTGCCGACAAATTAACTAGATTAAGACGCACCCAAATACGTACATGTATCGTGGCAAAATACATTCGATTGCTGAAATCACTTCTTGATCCGAGATTGACAAGTAGGTAATTGCGAATCTCGAGGCGTCGTAGTGTGGTAGAGTAGATGCCTTGCTTGTCCGGTCCGTCTGTAGCTAGTGTTTTTTTTTTCTTCCTTGGTCGGGATTGAAGCTAGTTCGATAAGTGGGACTCCTGCATTTGGCTTTTTCTTTCCTTTTCTTTTGTTTGTCAATGGGTCCCACTTTACTCTGTACGAATGGAGGACGACTTTCCGACCAAGTAAAAAAAGAATGGCGGACGACTGACCAAGCAACCAAGACCAAAAAAATTGAACGGCCAACTACCTTTATGCCCCGAGTGAATGGAGGTACTAAAGAAATTTAATGGAGAAAAATTCCACTCAACTGTATTATGCACGACTCCTAATCCTATTTACAGACCCATCCGATCAAAATTTGTCGTGCCAATTCGCAAACTAACTCGTTTTCAATTAGAAACCCCTATCATGCTTGGCAAAGAGGGGTCCAATTTGAATTTCCGTGAGCAATCCGTCTCGGGTTTGCGCGATAAAAATGCAATAATGCAAAAACTACGTGGTCAATCACGTGCATGAGAAGTTATAGAGAAAACAAAGGGGGCGAGGGTACAAGAAGTAGGTGTCAAAAGACTGCTGGGACCTTCTTTCTATGGGCAAAAGTCTTGACTTTTGAATTTGCTCGATCATCCACACTACATACTTATCCAAGAAAACTCCCAGAACTTTCTTCCACGCATCATCGAGCACGTCAGCAAGCTGTCCGAGACCGGTGCGCTGTCCGAGACCGGTGCCACGTGTCGTCTTTGCTTGGCTGTCGGGAAACCATCGCCCGTAATTTTGGGGATAATAGCTCATATTTTACTGTTTCATAACTATTGATTTGTTAAGAGGGCGGAGTTGACTCCAGATTTCCCAAAGCCTCTGTGCGCGCGCGCCAGTCGTTGCGTCACATTGCACAGGGCCCGATGGCGGATGAAAGTTCCATGAAGTTGCCCAGGTGCTCCGACGTCATCTCTGTCTGATTTTCACTTAGTTTTTTTTTCAAGGTTGGGGTGTGAATTGTGATGAAGGTCGTTGGACTTGTAAATGAATACCAAGATCGGACCAAACTTTATTATTCAACCTCGCCCATTCCAAAGTTCAATGGCTGTGTCGATCCGCTTGGATTATAAAATAAGCGCGGTCCGGAGCTAATCACGGATGACATAAGCTCAAAACTTAAAAGGTCATAATCAAATCAGCCCATCTGCCATAAAATAGTGAAGCCTAATCCGCAACCAATTCGGGTTATGGGGCCTTCATGCTGAGCCAGGCCTCCGGATTAGGTGCAGAGTATAGGCAAGTGATCTGATTTCAAACTCCTGACAAATTTAGCACTTTGAAAAAAAAGGTTAATATAATGAAAAACGCCAAATCGATACATCTATGATAAATTTTCAAATCGATATATTTGTGATAAATTTATCCTAAACTATTTTTTGATCATAAAAAATCTCAAATTGGTACGCGTGTGACAAATTTACTCAAAACTATTTTTTTACGACAAAAAATCTCAATCTGGTACACCCGTAACAAATTTACCCCAAAATAGCACACTTGCGACAAATTTACCCTACATTAGTTTTCTGTTAGATTTTACCATCAAATAGTTGAGTTGGACAATACGCGACAGTTGACGAGTGTACTAGTTTGAGATTTTTCATGGTATTAACTTGATTGAACAAAAACTGATGAATGGTAAATTTATCACATGCATATTAATTTGGGATCTTTTGTGGTCCAAAAATTTAGTTTGAGATAAATTTATTATAGGTGTACTAGTTTGGTATTTTTTGGGTCAAAAATAATTTGGGGTAAATTTATCTCATTTATACCATTTTGGGATTTTTTGTGATCAAAAATAATTTGAGGTAAATTTATTATAGGTATGCTGGTTTGGAATTTTTTGTGATAAAAAATAGTTTTGGGTAAATTTATCTCAGATGTATCGGTTTGAAATTTTTCATGATATTAATCAAGAATAAAAATTGCCAAGGGCTTTAGCATATGGCCAAAAGGCCATAAAAGGCCTAAAAGGCCTTGCCAAACGCAACCTAACACTGGTGTGTCGCCTGGCTACGCCATCAACTGGTTATCCGAATCAATGTGCCTTCGAACTACTATGTTTAACTTGACCCAAGAATGGAACGTTGATGTAGATTTTAGAACGTAACTTGCTTTTTTTGGTCGGAAGACCGTGACTTGCTTGAACGGCTTTGAAACATGGACAGTGGCATCGTTTGTAGCTTTTCTTTTCAAATATTTTATTGACTAAAAAGCGCACTTTTTTTTTTTTTTGAAAATCGTGAAAAGATTGGTGAAGTACTCCAACTTTTTATTTCATTAAAATCCTCTCACTAAGGATTGATTGTCCCTGTCGAGCTATCCTTGGCCTATCCCAATGAGAGTTTCAGAGACCATAGTGAGCCCTTCATGGTGATTGTTCAGGAGATGCTTGCTTAAGACCGTATGGAATCTCCCGATCTAATCACTCGCTCTCAACCTTGTTAATTAGGGCGAGCCATGCGACGAGACGCCGACATTCCCCATGCTGCGGTTCCTTTGGTCCGTTCCCGGGTTGTGGCCTTACCCATTTAGGGAGCTTCACTCGCGAGAAGTGCTTGGATTAGAAGAATCCCTTGCTCTCTACCCCCTGTTTCTCCAACAAGTCCTAGACCAACGGGAACAGGCTGCCCACTAGAAGAAGGACCAGCAAGCCCATCAGCGGATGGAGTGAGGTACCTCTTGTTCCTCCTATTTGTACGGTAAATAAAGGCTGTTTTCCCCGCATGAGTTGGCTTTGACAGCATCTACAGAATGAGCACTATAAAGTATTCCCCTATCACTCCTGCACATCTTGCCTTTCCACAAAAACCGACAAACCTCGTTAGTTTATGACAAAAAAAAAAGACCAATAAAATAGCCTTTCATTTCATTTTCTAATGCAATGCGGGCACGGGATGGAAGAGAGAGAGAGTACGTTCAGTTGTCAACGACAACAACGAAAGTCTCGATTGACTATAAAGATACGAGAATTTGAGTGTTCATTGTGGGTCTCCAAGGCTGTAGCTTTAAGTAAGCTATGTGTTGCTCTTAGAGAGTGATAGCACGCGCCTTGTAATTTGGAGTTTGTGGTGTAGCGTCAGGTAGAAGAGGGAGCTTCTGTCAACTAATTGGTTGCATCACTTAAAAATAATTAGCCAATAAAAAAGTTTCATTGTAGCCAATGATTTGGGCAAAAAGGACACATGGAGTGTCAATAATTTTTTGGATTACTTAAGTACCAAATTGGAGAAAAAATGATCATTAGTGTCAACAGTAAAATATTTCGGCCAACAATTACGTGTCAGTTATTTTTAATTTTTTTAACATTACATGGCAATCTAAAAAGAAACAGGCCATGTGGTGTCAACGTGGACTTTTAAAATTAAAAATAAATTAAATTTTTTCAAAAAATAAAATTAAATAGAAAAAGGTAAAAAAGAAAAAGAAGCCGTAGCGGCGAGGGATTTTGATTTTTTTAAACTTATCTTTATTTTTTAGCTTTTTTTAATATTACATGAATTTGTTTATAATTTTTATCTTTTTTTTAATTGTTGACTGAGATCTTTTGGCGAGCGAGCCACATAAGATTTTCGGCTAAGTTCACTAAAGTTGACATTGAAATAACTGTTTTTTCAAAAAATTGATACTTAAGTAATCCAAAAAAAAAGTTACTGAGACCAAATTAAGTGCCCATACACAAATATTGACACTCCAGGTGTCATTTTCTCATTGCGTAAATATTTTTGCATACAATAAAAAATATTTCTTGTATATTTTCGTAAGAGATATAGGCGATATTTTTAAGGAAAGAGTTTTTCAAATCTAAATATTTTTTGCGAACGATTAAAAAATATTATTTGTTCATTATTTTTGCAAGATATATGCGATATTTTTAAGGAAAGAGTTTTTCAAATCATTCATTTTCTGCGAAACAAACGAAGCCTTAGGCTCTCTGTGAATAGTAATCTCAAATCCATGAGAACCGCCTTTTTCATAGGAAGTCGACAACATGCCACCCAATACAAGATCATCTCAATTGGAGGGTTAAGGATCTCCAGTCGCGGAAGTGCTCCTCTTAGGAGTCTCGATCACCGTAAGAATTTCATTTCTGTTAATGATCCGTTGGATACATTGAAGCATCGAAGGGAAAGTAACATGCGAAAAGTAGAAGATTCACGTCCTCAATACACAAGACTTTCAAGAGGTCTTGAATTCTTTATTTGCTTGGCGTGTCTCGATCAGCATCGACATACATAGGAACTACTTGCTATAGGATTTCAACAGCAAGCACAAATGCAAACCCGAGTCCATCGAGGCTAAAATGGAAAGTGCAATCAACAGGTGGGTCAATATCTCTCTCTTCCCTCTCCCTCTCTCAGCTGACCCTGCTCTCTCTTCCCTCTTATCTCCACAGGCTTTCTTCGACACTTCAACTATATGAAGGGCAAGGTTTGAAACCGTGTCTCTCCTTCCCCCTCTAGTGTTTTTCATTATCTGCCTCTTACGTCTCTTCTTTCTCGTTTTTCTTCTCCTGTTGGGGAGTCACCTACGGCGCCAATGAGTAGGATGAGTCAAACTACCTAGCGCTAAGGATGCTTGTCCTTTACCCTGTCGACCCGTCCATGTCCGCTTCTTAGCCTGCAATCACCATCTAAAGTTTTACACCTCAATACCGATGTAGTAGCCAGGCAACTTGAAATAGGTCCCTTAGTATGCTTAGAATTCCCATAGTGGGTAGAACCCCTTACACTTGCGGGTGGTGGCTTAGCCTTCAGACCAGTGCTATATGCATCTCCCCTAGACGCAGAATAGCAGCAGAAACTATTTGTAGAGCATTGTTTCATTTCTGCCACTGGAGGCAGGAAGGAAGTCATCTTCCTTCCATGTGACACCATGGCAGCAACGTGGCTAGTATCCGTATGAGCCATCATGATAGATTGTCACATGTCTTCTCTCCTCACTCATGCATAGGCTTGTTCCACTATAGGAAACGGATGCATTGCAGCACATCAGCCCTGGACATTGTCTAAACGATCATCAAGGTCATCAAAAAATAAGTAACAAGGTCTTCCTGAAACACTGTTTGTATCTCTAAATATCAGGAGGGCATGTCATGGAATTAGGGCGACGGAAAATAATCTCTAGCAAAGACCTTGGAGATCATATAATACTTTTCATATAGGACCTCCAGGCCCTACTTCAATTGGGTTTAGGCGTTGCTTCAAATCATATAAGACGCGACATGTCGATGCCATCAAAGAAGGTTAGTGGCCACCTGAGTCCCAAATCGCCTTGGCAGTGGGATATCAAATAAATTGCCAATCAAAGCTGGATCCATAGAGTTGATGATCCAATCCTTCACTGTAGAGTCGTCGATCTTCCACTTCCGGAAGCTAGGATCAGGCGGAGGGGGGTTCAGGTAGAGTTTCATTTATATATCCCAATTTATTTTTGCCTGAGATGTACATCTCTATAAACTTGGGAACAAGGCCATAGTTGCGGCCATAACTTAACTTGCAATTGGTGGCTAAGCAAGTGCGTTGTGTCTCAACAAATGAGACGGTGTTGTGTTATGTTGACGTCAGAATAGGGTTAATCTTTCAAGAAGACATATCCGTGGTCGATGATCCCTCTTGGCTTGGTGAGGGAAAACCATTCACCTGGTGGATTTTCATCTGCCTGAGGAGGCGTCGGGT
>JAGVVM010002905.1:0-18809 GCA_019149425.1 Psidium friedrichsthalianum
GGGGGCATTCGTCAGCCCAAATGCATGACTGTAAATTCATAATGCCCATATCTCGTCCTAAAGGCAGTCTTCGGAACATCCTCTTTCTTGATCCTTAGCTGGTGATAGCCTGTCCTTAAGTCTATCTTGGAGAACACGCACGCTCCTTCCAGCTGATCAAACAGGTCGTCAATCCGTGGCAGGGGGTACTTGTTCTTGATCGTCACTTGGTTCAGCTGTCTGTAGTCTATACACAGCCTTAGTGACCATCCTTCTTCTTAACGAACAGCACCGGAGCTCCCCATGGTGAAGCACTGGGGCGGATAAATCCTTTATCCAGTAGCTCTTGCATCTGCACCTTCAGCTCTTTCAATTCAGATAGTGCCATCCTATACGGTGCTTTTGAGATTGGCTCAGTTCCAGGTGCCAACTCAATTACAAACTCCACTTCGCGCTCTGGTGGCAAGCCAGGCAATTCTTGGGAAACACGTCGGAGTATTCCCTTACTATAGGCACCTCCTCCAACTTCACCTCTTGAGCCGACGAATCTATTACAGATGCCAAGAATCCTAGGCAACCCTGATCCATCAGCTTGGTTGCTTCTATCGCGGAAATCCAAGGAATTGAGGTTCCACCTCGATTTCCTTTAAACTCATATTCAGGCCCATCTACTGGGTTCAGCCTTATAGTACTCCTACTGCAGTCAATAACTGCTCCATGTCTAACCAACCAGTCCATGCCAACAATCAAGTCAAAATCATACATGGGCAGGACAGCTAAGTCAATCTTCTCGACTCTATTTCCCAGAGCTATCTCACACCCCTTACACCCTAACATAACAATTACTTTATCTTTCAACGGGGTGGCCACATGCAATACAACATCAAATGGTCTAGTTTCTATTCCAACCAACGCAGCAAAACGTGCAGATATGAACGAATGGGATGCACCAGGATCAAACAAGGCATAAGCGGTGTGACCACAGAGAGAAACGGTACCTGTGATCACCCCTGGCGCATTCTCAGCATCCTTACGCGCCACAGCATAGACTCGTCCCTGAGCAGGTGGACGGTTCAGGATTCCTTGCGGTGCATTGACCATCTGCGGCTGCTGCTGCGGTTGGAACGGGGGTCTCGGACCATTCCTCGGGCAGTTCCTTTGAATGTGCCCCATCTGCCCACATCTGAAGCATCCTCCCGTCTTCTTCGGACAGGGGCTGTTCCCATGTCTCCTGCCACAGTCACGGCAGTTCTGATTCCCAGCGAACGGTGGCTTTCCCAGGGTCCTTCTTGCAGGTGGAACGAACCTGCAAGTGTCTTTCATCGGCCTCTTGCCGAAACTTCTGTTGTCCCTTCCAAGCATGAACCGCGGTCCAGATGCGGCAGCCTTCTCCTGTAGATCTCGCTCTATTGCCAGGGCTCTCTCATAGATCTCGTTGTAGTCCCTCAGCCCAGTCGCGATTATCATACTCTTCAGCTCGGGCCTCAGCCCTTCTCTGAACCTCCTGGCCTTGTCCCACGGGTCCTCAATCAGCCTTCGAGCAAACTTGGATAGTCTAGCAAACTCGCCTTCATACTGGTCCACTGTCATTGACCCTTGGCGAAGTCTGATAAATTCCTCCATTTTCCTCTCCTGGGCCGCCTCGGAGAAGTACTTGCCATTAAACGCTGCGCAGAAAGCAGCCCAATTTGGCCTCATGCCATCAGGGAAGACCCGTCCTCTGGTGGCCTTCCACCAATCATCAGCGGTGTTCTGGAGCTGGTAGGTCGCCAATGAGACCTTCTCCTCATCTGTGCATCCAAGTACTGTAAATGCCTTTTCCAGCTGCTCGATCCACGAGGCAGCTACCTCAGGTCCTCCAGTGCCATCAAACTTCGAGGGTTGCAGCTTCAGAAACTGCTCTACTATGTGATGGGTCTGACGTCCCCCATTGCCATGCCCATTGCCCCCATGGGCTCCATTTGCAGCGGCCAAGGCGGCCTCAGCTGCTTGGGCAACGGTGGCAGCTCTCTCAGCAGCCTGCCTACCCATCAAATTGCTGACTTCAGTTAATACCCTCATCATCTCTTCTATCCTTGGGTCTCCTTCGGGCGCAGGAGCCCTTGAACTCGACGCTTAGCACTGGGTCTTCTGCCCCTATTGCTCATCCTTTCTAGTTCTCACTCACACCTATACCAACGAAATTCCCATTCAGGAATTTGGAACTCTAAAACTAGCAATCAAGCTTTCGTCTACTGTCGCGTCTACTGACATGAATATGCATGAAAAGTTCGCTGCAGCTTTTAAATGCAATTGGACTAGGAAGACACCTAGACTCACCCTGACAATGCACAACCTAGGCCACTCCATTCGCCACCTCAACTAGAAGCCTGTCAGGAGCCGCTCCTTGATCGGGTCTCTGCCCCGGCGACCACTCCCCGCCCTCCTCATTTCTTGGTGCGAACAGTTGTCCTAGGTCACCCACAGCCAGAGAGAATCCCACTCCACGTGTCCCATACCACGCTTCATTGCAGTTTTTAGACGTCCCGTCAGACCTGTCCCATACCAGGCTGACGGTTACCCAACCCAATAAAATATGATGCATGCCCTTTTCAAATCCTCAAATCTTTATTTTAAATCAACTTCATTTTAAACCATTTTTCCTTTTTGATGCAGAAATCGTGCAATGCATGATGGTCAAGCAGCGCGCAACAGCCGACTAGGCATACAAACACAAGCAGTACTTAGCAAATTAACCACTCAGCAATCAGCAATCAGCACTCAAGCACCCAACTCATGGGGTTGCTTTAGAACCTTACCTCAGGTCCTGACGCATCTGCAGATTAGTTCAAAACACCATAGTCTATATTCGTACTAGACTAGTCACCTAACTCTGCAAGCACATGCGCCAATCAGTTCATGCATTCTACCCTTTCCTAATCCTTAGGTTTAGGGTCTGTCTATCTAACTACCCCAAAATCAACAGCCTTATCACTCCATATCCTCGAATGGTCTCGTATCGAGCTGACCTTGCTCTGATACCACTTCGAACGGGGATGTCACGCCCCGAACCCCAATCGAGCTCGCGACATCCCTGCTCATAACGTAACGAACCCTGCGTACGCCTGGCCTACGAGTAGCGACGGCCCAGAATGTACATCGCGGCCAAGCTACGCTAGCGCACATTGGCAACTATCTGAAACCTGCGGAAGCGTGCCTTCTATACATGCATACATACACAAGATAACAGGGTAGTATGAAAGACAAGAACACTTTTACAAAAGGTAAAACATCATCATATATATATACAAGCGTTAGATACAGACCCCAAAAGAAAACCTCATCTATGGTCATGCTATCTACGCTCTCAAAACTAGACCAGTAACAGCGGGACTCAGTCCACCTCAAGCTCCTCCTCGGGATCCTCCTCGGGGTCCTCCTCTGGGTCCTCCTCTGGATCCTCCTCGTCTGTGTCCATGGCGTCTCCCTCCTCGTGACCATCGATCTCGGAACGTCCTGGGGACGGCATCTCCTGCAGTGGGTCGGGGTCGATCACCTCGCCACCATACTCGGCTGGCTGCAACAAGATCGGGTCGTCCTCCATGGGAATCGGGGAGTCTCTCTGAGGTCCCTCGAAGCCATACAGGCCCTCTCTAAACCAGGCCTCGTATCTATGGGGTACAAGATAAGGTCCACCCTGATCTACTAACACAGTAGTCACATGCCTATGCCACAGAGTGGCGTGCATATCAAAATGGAGGGTAATCTCAGTATCCATCTGTACTGGCAGTCCAAAAAGCATCGGCGGTGCAGCCATCACGGGTGACCTGGATCTGTAAAAGAAGGGCAACCACCGCCCGTGAGTCGAAACTCAGCAAGCTCACCACTAATCCTAACGTAGGATAGCGTATACTAGTGGGGTCGGTCCTATCCAGTGGACTAGGTTCGCGGTCCAGGGCTCAATCACTCTCAGTTTCCTCGGTACCAACCCTCAACGTAATAGTAGACAGGCAAGGCATATCAATGCAATTCAAGTTATACAGACGGGCACAACAAGCAGTCACAACAATGCCATATGCAATGCAGCAGGCCTCAACCGGCCATGTCGGATCCCAGTGGACCATACTCGGGCCTCAATCGGCCATAACGGATCCCAATGGATCATGCCCGTCTATCACTCCAAATCCCATTAGGGCTCACCCAACAGTGCCATTCGGCCATTTCCTCAACTGCGTATCTGACGCCTTACGTTGGTTTCCCCCTTTTCCCTCCATTTCCCCGCGTATCAACGCCTCAGGGGCACCTTCTCTTGCCACATCTCTGGTGACACATGCCATGCTCTCAATGTATGCGGGGCCCACATGATTGCAACCAGCAAATCAGACATAGAGCATGCATGAAATGGCATATATGCACAGTGCAGAGCACATCAAGAGGTCATCAAACAATTACGTGCTCATCAAGCCGAATTATAAGAGAGCTAGCACCCCACATACAGTTTCCCAACCAGACAAGCTCAAAAGCATATCTCATACCATTTCTCTAGCCAAGCCCATATAAAATTAGAATCCTCATCTCAGCGGACTCGATAACTCGGCCTAAGCCCGCTCATTCAGGTTAGTCCCCTGGGAGTCAGTATCCCACGACTAATGGCTCAGAGTCTTAATGACCCTTCGGATGTAATTGAGCTAGGCTCAGTTTGGTTTAAGGCCCGATTAGTGGGTTCAGGTACGGTTGGGCCTAAAGCCCATTCTTGGGTCCAAGGCCCACAAGAGTAATTAGGTCCAGTAAGGTGAGTCGGCCCATTACAGTGTTCTAAGACCATTAATTAAGTTAGGCCCATTAAGGTTCTTAGTCCAAAGGAATGGGTTAGGCCCATTAGGCCAAGTTGGGCTTATTAAATTAAGTAAGGCCCAATTAGTATCTAAGGCCCATTAACCAATCTTAGGCCCATGGATTAATTCTTAAGTCCATTATATAATTAAGGCCCATTATTAATGTTAAATTCGGGTAGAGCCCAAGCCTAATTTCACAAGTCAATTAGGCCCAATTAGTCTATTTTAGTCTATTTTAGCCCATATATTTATTGGGCCTTATTATATTGATATCTAATTTATGATTTGGCCCCATTAATACCCATTTTCGTCCATACAAGGCCCATTATCCAAATTGGGTCCAATTAGTCTTGTTTAGGCCCAATTAGTATCTAATTAGAACCCCAAGCCCATTAGTTCACTTAGGCCCATTATAGTACACGCCCATTTCACTAATTACAGCCCAATTATATAGTTCCAAGGCCCAAATCCTCTCCTCACGCGGCCCACACGCACGGCCCATAATATGCACACCATTAAACCAAAGCCCATTAGGCTTAATTACCCATATTATGCCATAATCACCTTAATTAGTCCCTAACACAACCATCCACACATATACCTACTAGCCTAGATTAGGATTAGAGGATGGAGCTTACCTAAATGAGGGCCGGGACGGACGGTGGCGGCTGGAATGGCGACGACGTCGACGGACGACACCGGGCGGCGGACAGGCGGCCGGCTAGAAAACTGAGAGGGAGATGGTCACGGTCGGCTCCAAGGGGCCCTACGGCTACGGCAACAAGGAGAGGAAGGGACCAAAGGACTAACCAGCCGAGGTTGATGGCTGATGATGGCGGTGGCGTCGCGCGAAGGACGGCGGACGACCGGCGAAACTCCTCGGGCGGCTAGGACGAACGGGAGAGAGAGGGACGGTGGGTCGGGTCACGGCTCATCCAAGGGCCAAACGGAGGGAGGAGAGGCCAAGGGGACTTACCGTGGGAAGTTGAGATGGTGATGGTGGCGGCCGATGGCGACGACGTGGCGGGACGGCGGCGTTGCGGTGGCCGGCGAGCGAACGAGAGGGAGGCGGAGAGAGAGAGTGAATTCGGGAGAGAGGGAGAGGGAGTGGTGGCCGAAAGAAATGGGAGGAGAGAGAGTGAGATAGATTATAATGTGAGAAATTCAAATAAATCTAATAGTGGGTTAGGTAATGGGGTAATAGTGTTAGGGATGTGATCTTGTACTTGACATGTTGATGGATTGATGTGCATGGGAACTTGTGCCATGATTTGATTGATTGATGTGACATCCGATTGATGTGACAACTGATTTGACTTGTCTCGATTTGCGTGCCAAATGCACCGATCGGGTCTCGAGCGCGAACGAATTTTGGACTGGATTTGGTGTCGGTCCATCGATTCTATTCTCAAAAATCCTAATTAGTCTCATTCTAAGGACTGAGCATTTACCGGGGGCATTTCGGTAATTTTCCATTCACGCCTTGCTTCTCGACGTGCACCGGCTGTCTGAACTTCAGACGACATTTCTGAAACAAATTTCATTTCTTCATTGCGTTTGTCTTGCTGATTCGATTGTCCAATGTCGGATTTCATTTTGTGGTCAATTTCATTAAATACCGACCCTGTCTCAGCCTCAGACCAACGGGCGGCTGATTGAGAAAAATTCCCAGATAGCCTTTCCCCTTCGGTTGGTCAGCTCAGGGTAGCTAATCCTGAGTGAGCGTCGACTAGAGTGTATTAACGAAGCATTTCCATTCATTTAGAAATTCCGACAGATGGGTCGAATTTTCAGACTGTCACAGGAGGAGACCATAGATATAAAATTTATGGCTCATATTTACCATAAACATGTAATTTAGACTTGAAGACATGGACAATTTGTCACTAACATCACATGCTATGCTAATTACATTGTTCCATTAATTGATATATGCTAAATCTTACACGTGCCATCAATAAATACATGTCAGCTAGCATATGTATTTTCTAAACCATTGAGAAATACAAGAAAATGCAAGAGTACCCATATATAGGGTTATGTACGAATTTTCCAAGCTTAAAAGCATCAAACTACAAAATGAATATGCTATATTGTAGAGCACAACGATATAAGAATGCCAGTATCGAGCATGATCCAATCAGAACTCGTATGTGCCGCCAAAAGGCACATCGAGTTCAAGGCACGCTCAATGTGCGTAAACAGGCTTGAACCATCAATTCGACCACAGATCGATCTGACAGTCAATGGTTAATGGTCAATCGGGCCCGATCCTAGGTTAAACTCTGGTTTCGGGTCACGCAAGTTGGACAGTCGCTGATGTTCGGTGATGCCAGCTTTAGTGCGTGGTGATGCATGCTGCCTTGTTCAGCGCATTGCTGCCAGTGGCAGCCCATATATACTCCATAGCGATGCATGGAGGCACACGCAACTTTTGCCGAAGACACGCCATCCACCAAAACGCTCGCCTCGAGACGAGTCCAAATGTGTGATTAAAATTAATTTTCATTAGGCAAAATTCCCAAAAGGGGACAAAAAAAAAGTTATGCCTATAAACTTTGGAAGGCTCTAATAACACATGTAAGCTGCGAAAAACAACACCTAAGATCACTATATCTATAATCTAGAAACACATTAATGGATTAAAGGGATTTGTACACCTAATTTGAAGTTCATCATTCTTGAGCGAAAAAGTGATGATCCAAGTTCAAGTGTTTTTTCTCTGTCGCTCTCTATATCATTAGCTCATTGAGACTAGCCCTCCTACGATGTAGTACTGTAACTACGTACTCCTTATATGAGGTTGTTTATGCATTAGGGTTAGAGGGTAGATTTGAACGATAGTTATAGAGTTCTCATCTAGGCTCTCTCATCATGGGCTAGGCTCAACTTGGCCCATACGAGTCAAGCCTATATTAGATTTATTAAGAATTATCTTACTTATTAGATCAACCCTGTAAAATGGCAAGTTATAATCTCAAATAATGTAGCCCACATCATAAAACTCTTACTATGCTTCCCTAGAATCAGGAGAGCAAGAACAAGGGTCTTGACCTTAGGAGCCATGGATATGTTCCTGTTGCTTTTGAGCTTGTTTTGTTTCGAATGAAAGCAGGGAATGTGTAGGGGAGAGAGAGGGGCTTGCCTTTCGTTTTATGCATAGCAAAGTTTGCATAGATGGTTTTGGATATCGAGGAGCATTATTGCAGTTTCTTCCCTCATCCTTAAGTTTTGAAGTTTGTTAGTGCCAACGCACTTCCTTTTTCACGTGAATTTTAGTATTTAGCCCTTATTTGCATCCAATGGGAACAGCATATATGGATCTAGAAGTTCTTTTCAGTGAAGCAACGTTCGATGGAAGATTACAAAATTTACTGCATTATCATAATTTCCATTTTTTTTCTCGTTTAAGCTATGTCAATTTCTGGGGGCAACTTGAAAGAAGATATCGGACATTAGGAAATCTCCACAATTTTAGAATTAAAAGAAAAAACCTAAATTGTGCGCGTTACGCAATTTAAACTAAGTAAAAAAAATTGAAGTCAGAAGATATTCGATAAATATTACAATTGTTGTACATTTGGCGTTTCTTGATACCTCACTGATGTGTGTCCTTCACCGTCGACCCCACTACTTTATGAACTTTGACCCTGCTGAGTTTGGCCCGTGGAACTTGCAAAGCCCAAAGTGCAACGAGAATCCCAAAATTCATTTAGCTAATCGTAAAGGAAAAAATGAAAAAGGAACTTCAGCAATGGATGACAGAAGTTCTTGAAGTTTTGCATTTAAAATTCTTGAAATTGTTCAGTTAAAATGACAAACGAACATCCGGATCGCTTTCGAACACTTCGTCAATCAAATCATCAAAAAGGGCACCCAGTCATTTTGAGTCCGTGCTGTTCCAACATCTTTTTGACCAAATCCCCCTTCCAACCGGAGCCACCGTCCTTGCTCATGTTCCATTCTCGCAGATCGTCTCGAAGCTTACATCCAGAAAGAATCCCTAATGGGGAACCGATGACATATAGTTCCGACAGGTCCTTCAGGTACGAGATATCCAGTGTGGTCAGCGACGAGCAATTCCCGATATGAAGCTTCGTGACGCTCGAGGGAATCTGCCGAAACGCATTCCAGAGCGCGACAGTCGAAAAAGCTGAAGAGTCTTCAAGCGAGGAAGCGCGCCCAAGTCGGGAGATAGGTCAGTAATGCTCGGGTGAACCAGCGTCAGGACTTCCAATTTGGACAACCTTCCAATCCACCGCACCAACTCAGATGGGCCAGAGATCACAGGCACTCTGGTGACAAATAACAATAATTTCAGATTGATCAAGTTGGAGAGATCGGGATCGGCTATTGGTCCACGAGAAATGATTGCTAGGGAAGTCAAGCTTTCCGGAAGCTTCGGCAGGGCTGATGTAACCAAACTTTCGGACAAACAGAGATTCAGTGCTTTTAGATGCTCCAGACATTCCATAGAGTCGGGTAACTCCGTAAGTCTTGTATAAAACAGATCCAGCTCGGTCAAAAATCGCAATTCCTTGATGGAGCATGGAAGTCTCTGCATACGGGAGCAATTCCTCAATGATAAGCTCTCGAGATTTGTCAGTGCTCCAATGGAGTCGGGTAGGTGAGTAATCTGTGTCTTGTCCAATGAAAGCGTCGACAGCGCAGTTGAACGATTGAGTGGATCTCCTGCTTTTGCTGATTGTGAAATCTGAGCATGAGGATTTTCCGGGTTCTCCACACCACACAAATCAGGAATTTCTCGTATACCGGTACCATCAAGGAGAAGTTCTGTGAGAGATGGCAATCCACCAAGCTCTTTTGGCAGATAGTGGAGAGCCCAACAACGGCGCAAGTCCAAGTAAACCAAGCGCTTCAGTTGGCCAATTGACGAGTCGATTTCAACCAATTCGTCGCAGCCCGAGAGAATCAATCTCTCCAACCACAAGAGACCGGAGAAGTCGGGAGTGTTGGTCAAGTGCTCACAGTCCGCAAGGTTGAGAACTTTTAATTTCTTGGCTCTCTGTGATACCAACAAGACAATCGTCGGTAAATATGTTAAATCAAGATAATGTACACACTGATGAGAAGACATATATAGAGTTGAGGGTACCTGAATATGTCTCCATCCATCCCAGTCGTGAGTAATTTTACTACTCGAAAAATCAAGAATGACCAAATTAATCAGCGAAAAATTGCTTAACTTGAGTACCCGCTTAGGAAAATAACGCCAGGAGAGCCATCTTAAATCTGGAAGGAGCTGGATATCTCTCAATAAATAGATCAGAGGCGCCGTGAGCAAGTTACTGCAAACAAATGAAACTTGGGAGAGAAGACTATCCACTCCATCATCGAGGGGTCTGCTATCCACCTGAAGGAACCTGAGATTTGGTAGCGCTGCAAATCCTTCTAGAGTGAAACGATACTCTGCCCAATCATAAAACTTCAAACGGAGGGCTTCGACCTTCGGATTTTCCTAAATGAGAAAACAATAAAAGTTTAAGGAAAAAAGGATATAGTTAGCTAATTTGGAAAGGACCGGACATGGTTTTTGATATTTAAAATTCAATAATCTAAGAAATATGCTTTAAAACCTGTAGCATTTTGAAACTATGTACGTTGAGGGAATTATGATTGTTTCCACTGAAGGGGAGAGTGCCACCGTATTATTAAAGTGTGAATTCTCGTGGACAAATAAATTGGATCCGGGATTTACCTTCTCTCTCAATAGTATCTTCAATGCATCCTCGTGGTTCCACACCCTACTTTGCTTATCTAATTTGCCCCCACTTTCTTGAGAAACAATTTCTCTACCGAAATCCTTGAGCTGGTCATGCATCCATAACTTATTATCTTCTCCAATTTTAATCAGTGACATCAACAAAAGAACTTCAAGACTTTCTGTTGGGCATAAACCACAATCTCTCCACATGTATATTACTGTATTCTTGTCATATCCATCAAAAAGACAAGCTATATCAATAAATATTTGTCTCTGATTGGGATCTAATGCTTCATAACTTATCATGAACTTACTTCTAAAGCTATCGATGTGACCCTTTTTCCACTTCACCAAGTAATCTTCCCAAGTTTCTTCAGTTTGTCCACATATAGATAAAGTCGAACCATAACCTCTAGAATCAAGGGAAGACCTCCGCTATCTTCACAATTTCTTTTGATTGTTCTATTTTCTCATTTGGTGGCTGATCTCTTCTGAAAACATGCTTGCTGAATAGTTGCAGGGATTTAATGTCATCCAAACCATCAACAAAATGAGTCAATTTTACTCCGAATTCACGTAGAACATTCACTTTTCTGGTTGTTATAAGTATCAAACTTCCTAGACCAAAGGAGCTATGCCTCCCCAGAAGTGCAGTTAATTCATTCTTTTCGTCAACATCATCGAGAAATATAAGAACCTTCTTACTTGAAAATCTCTCTTCTATAGTCATTATTCCCTCGTCCATGCAATTGATACTTGGATGTGCCCTTTTTGAGAGACTCGAGATTAGTTGAGTCTGCAGAAACTCAATTCCTTTTGAATGTGAAGTTTCTCTAACATCAGCAAGGAAACAACAGTTAGTAAAGTCCCGATAAAGTTTGTTATAAACTACTTTGGCAAGAGTAGTCTTTCCGATGCCACCCATCCCGTGGATTCCCATGATCTTTACATCATTAGTGTCGTTGCCTATTTTTTCCAGAATTTCTTTCACACAGTCGTCGACACCAACCAAGAAGTCACTAACCACCAAATATGCCTTCTTCAGCTCACTTAAAACCTTGGTAACCACCTCTTTAACTAGTTGTCCTTCGTGCCTAACGAAAAAAATGACGAGAAGGCCAAGGCAAAGTAGAAAAGTTAGCTGAAATGGATGACAATAGGAATTGATAGCAGTCTGTGGAAGCGAGGGTATGCAACAAGAAGTGCAGCTGCAAATGGAAAAGGAACATACGATATTGTATTGATCTAGAAGAACAAATTTATGGAAATGTTAGGCAGATGCTCAAACCTTGTGCAGCATTCGAACAGTTACGTAACCGCCAAAGTATAGTAGGTGAAAGATAATTGGGTACCTGTTAGCCACGTTTTCTAAACTCCATCCCTTTAACCTTCCAACCTCCTCGAGAGCAGCTCTCCACTTGTGGAGGGTTTCATCGTCCACTGGCTTCTCTTTTTCACGTATGAGCAATGCCTCACCGTAACCTCCGATCTGCTTTCGAAGTTCAGACGGTTTGACATTGTAGAAAATGGGCATGATTATCTGTCCCTTCCTTTTCCTACACTCCACCATCTGGGCCAATTCCTTAAGACACCATCTACTAGAAGCATAACTTTGAGAGAAGATGGGTATGGAGATCTTCGACTGCTCAATCCCCCTAAGCAGATCTGGGCCGATCTCTTCGCCGACGCGGAGTTCTTCATCATCTCTGTACGTACGGACTCCTGCATCTGTGAGACGAGTATAGAGATGATCAGTAAAGCCCTTGCGCGTGTCCGGTCCTCTGAAGCTCAAGAAAACTTCATAGTCACACCCTTCCATCTCGACCAGTCCTAGAGAAAATGAAGCACCAGAGTCGCACCAGTTCAGCAGTAGCAGATTTCTGAGCTCTAGGAAGCAGAAAGTTACTGGAGATTTAGAAATGTTACCGCAAATTAAAAATGGTATTGCCGATTATGCCTTTATCTCGTCGATCTCAATACGAAGTTTCTCAGGATCGCCAATCTCAAGTAAGCAAGTTTCGGGGAGCTTCACCTGTGTCTTGAAACGCAGAGCACAAAACAAATGCTCCCCATTTTTATATCGATACTTTGGGTCCTATCGATTTCTCTTTTGCAAGCACATTCGACGGACGCCTGCTTTCTCTCTTTTTATTCAACGGTGGATCGTCGATGCTGGACCGGTCTCGCGAAAAGGGAGAGCATAATTGCCCCATCAATGATAAGTAGAAGAAGAAGACTGACAAGACAACGATGATAGGTAGCTCGTATGTTTGCTTAATACGTTTTGTAGTATATCCAGACATGTAATGAACTCTCTAAAATATACTTGTTTTGTTCTATTAACTCTCTGTAACGATGTTATATTCCTTCATTATTGAATTGTTTCAAAGGTTCATCATAATCCTCAGTTTGAAAACTAAAAGACTGGGTAAAGCTCGCGCGTGAGCATCGCACGCGAAGCAATTTCCTGCTAGCTTTACCCACATTTTTTGGCTCATCCCATTGATATCGAGAAAGCAGCGCCAGGAAGCTTCACCACTGTCTAGACAGGCTGAAGGCGTTTCTACAAGGGATATGTAAAGAATCGAGAACTGTCCGAACCGGACCGAACTCTCGTCTACAGCTTTGTATTAGCATAGCAAAAAGCAGTCAGCGCCACTAACCGAGTCTAACGTGGCGGGCCAGGTGCGTTTTTTTTTCCCTTGAATATTAATGTTCACTGTGGTTCACTTTCACGAACGAAGGATGTGATTCGTTGGCAAAATGAAGAATAATGAAGGGCCATTCATCATTACAAAGAATAATGAAGGGATATTCGTTCCCTCATGCATGATTACAAAACTTTTATAGTAGTGGATGATGCGGACAGCGTGCAGGCGGATAGAAAGAAAATTGAAGAAGATGAAATGGTGGGTCGCAATGATAATATTTGTGATACCATGGTGGGGTTATGCATGTAAATCTGTGTCTATTATTGGGATACATCTGATCTCTCCTGGAAATTACATTCGTCTGACTGCATGACGTCGGTATGTATTATGCATGCTGTGTTGTGACTAGACTATTGGTGATTGTACTCATAAAAACTACGTGTGACCGCTCGAAGAGGTAGATGAGCATTTAGTTGGCTAGTTAGCTCATTCATTTACTATATAACGTAATATCGTGTTTTAGATTTAGTGAAAACCACTGGGGATGGATAGTGAGTTGGGATTGTTTGGTGATATCTGGAACATGCTTGAAAATTCTCTAGATTTCTTAAAATTGTGATTATCTAAATTGAAGATCTGTTTATTTTATTTACGCCTGATGTACTAAATCTTCGATTGCGTTTTCATTGGTTTCTTTTTATATTGGAGACTAGAGATCTTCTTGAATATAGTCAATAATTAATGTATGATATGATCGAGATACATAGCTTAGATAGCTTGCATGTGCTTGACAGTATAAATATATACAAAGTATTGACATGCGTCCAATTCGATTCGAGGGCGGAACAATGTAGTTGTTTAGTCGTAAGCCTACCGAAGTACCCAATCACAAATAGTGGCTTGAGAAGATAAAAGTTTCACTTTCCTTTGTCTTCCAAACGCATCTATATTAGAGCCAGTACTTTCTCCCTACATTAATTTCCTACCTAGCCATTGCGGTTGGGAAAATTGTCAAAAAAGTCCTAAACCTATTGCACTTTTGCCAATTCAGTCCTAAACCTTTTATTTTGCCAATTCAGTCCTAAACCTTTTTTTTGTGCCGATTTAGTCCTAAATCTTTTGCATTTTTTCCAATTCAGTCTATCCGGCCAACTTTGGCCAGCCGGCGCTGACGTGGATCCGGCGATGTTGACGTGTACACTGACGAGGCATTTTTAAATAATATTTTTTTTCAAATTATTTATTTATTTATTTCTTTTTTTCCTTTTCTTTCTTCTTTGGTTTACTGTTCGTCTTCTCCGAATCGACGGTGGAATGGTCACCAGGTTGCAGTGCCGTTGGGCGAGCTTGGTCGCCGGCGGTGCCCTTGAGCGAGGGCTGGCGAGGTCCCTTGTTGGTCACCAACGTTGGGCAAGGCCGGCGGTACCGTTGGCGACCTCGGCCTCACCCAGATTTGGTGAGGCCAGCCGTGGAGTCACGTTGCCGCCTTGCCATCGCACATGAGGACAAGGGGACGCCTCAATGGAAACCATTGCACACAGACAGAAAGTCTCAGAAGGAGAAAATTAGGCCGGCAGTGGAATTTCCTTTGAGGCTAGGCGAGGCAGTCGTCGTCGCTGGGAGAGGAGTTGGGCGATGGAATTTCCTTCGAGGTGAGGGTTGGCAGTGATCGTCGCCGGGCAAGGCCGAGCTTGCGCTGCCACGGCGACGCGACGCCATGGCTGGGCGAAGTCGGCCTTGCCAAGATCTGGCAAGGTCAGCCATGGGTGTCTCGGCCTCGCCAGATCTAGGCTAGGCCGAGCTCGCCCAACGGCATTGCTAGCCTTGCCCAACGACGGCAGCTTCGGTGACTAGCGAGGGACCTTACCGACCCTCGTAAAACGACATCGCCGGTGGCTAAGTTCTTCGAACGACACCGTTGGCCCCTCTTCTACCTTGGAGGAAGAAGGCTTGGAGAAGATGAACAGTAAATAGAAGAAGAAATACGACAAAAAAAAAACAGAAGAAGAAAGGACAGGAAAAAAATAAGAAAATAAAAAATTAATTTGAAAAAAAATAATATTATTAAAAATGCCCCGTCATCGTACACTTCAGCATCGCCGGATCCACGTCAGCGCCGGCCAGCCAAAGTTGGCCGGATGGACTGAATTGGGGAAAATGCAAAAGGTTTAGGACTAAATTGACACAAAAAAAAGGTTTGGGACTGAATTGGCATAAATGTAAAAGGTTTAGGACTGAATTGACAAAATTAAAAGGTTTAGGACTGAATTGGCAAAAGTGCAATAGGTTTAGGACTTTTTTGACAATTTTCCCCATTGCGGTTCTTGCGACATCCCTGGATTGACTAATTCGAGTTATTGTCCGCTAACCCATTTCATGTCGAGTCTCATGGTTTTGTCTCTTAGCAGGTGGGTACCTTTTCAGGAGATTACTCATCCTGGTAGTGCTCCACTTGAGCATACTTACCTTTGGAGTTTGAAAGCTAGCATTATTATTACGTCAACAAGCGCCAACGTGAGTTAATTCTAGTTTTTGAATATGTGACGGCCTAAATTTCTACGAGCGGATTAATCAATGTTGGGCTTGGATTATTCATTTTTTTGGGGGGGGGGGGTTATTATTAAGTTGGATAGTGGATTATTTGAGCTAAATAGTATTGTCGAGTGTGATATTTTTAGACCGATTGCTTGGCGTGTTGGCGTGGTTGTTTGTACATGATTGGTCCGATGCGTAATTGGTTCGCGATTTAAGCACAAAGGCACCCTAAACCATCCTAAGCCTACTGACCCTATCCTCTATAACTACCCCCACTTTCATTCCCTCCTCATTTTTTTTTCGTGTTGGAAGAACCCTCTCTCATAAACTCTCTCATCTCTACACGTCTCTCGGCGATGAAGCCCACCCGCGAGCTCCCTATCCCTCTTGTTTATGCCAACAACATTGTAGCTTGACGATGATGGTTCACAAGCTTCCCTAGCCTACGCTCAACACGCTCGACGCTCACTCTCGCTTGTTTCTCTTCGAACCTGCATGACATCAAAGCGATAATAGGAGACCAGGCGTTCGTTCAGCAATGATTCGAGCTCTGTTTTCTTCATGCAACAACTTGAGGCAAGTAGATTTCTAAACATACCACTAGATTGTCCATTTGTCGTTTGATTTGGCTTGAGAAGATAAATTTCGAGTGGATATGTTGATTTGGGAAATCTTTGCGTGAACGAGCAAGCATCTTTGCATTTGGTATTTGTTGCTTCTAGTGGCACCTATGGATCGTGAATAATGTGAATCTATGGGTTGATCATCAAGTAGGTTATTGGGTTGACTTGAATTAAGGATTTCCCGTGAAGTAGGCTGTTCTGCCATGCAACCACAGGGGATTATTCTTGGGGTTTCATAGCTTGTATGATTCGAGCTCTATTTTCTTCATGCAATAACTTGAGGCAAGTAGATTTCTAAACATACCACTAGATTGTCCATTTGTCGTTTGATTTGGCGTGAGATGATAAATTTCGAGTGGATATGTTGATTTGAAGAAATCTTTGCGTGAACGAGCAAACATCTTTACATTTGGTATTTGTTGCTTCTAGTGGCACCTATGGATCATGAATAATGTGAATCTATGGGTTGATCATCAAGTAGGTTATTGGGTTGACTTGAATTAAGGATATCCCGTGAAGTAGGCTGTTCTGCCATTTAACTATAGGGGATTATTCACGTGCAAATATCTTTGCATTCGAATGCTGCCAAGTAGATAAAAAAGGAGGATCGAGTCAGGGATGGTGTTGGCCATGAGCCTTGAGAAGCTCTATGTGGAAATTGTACTTCGATTGCCAAATGGGACCGTTAATAATGTTGTTATTGGTTCTTTCTGATGTGTGAACTATGGTTGGTTCCTACCTGATTGAATGACGAGTGAGATTTTAGTCATCTGATTAGAGATTTTACTTGATGATTTTTTGCTTATTCCCATTGATTTCAATATTTTCAGATTTAGTTAGCCAGAGATGGTATCCTATAAAGATTAGCGCAAATGCTTTGGTGGTAGAGCCAAATAGTAGCATGATTAGTACTCGAGAATAGATGCTTCCTTTTGATGTCCTCCTAGTGTACACTCTGTTTATCTAAATGGTTAATGTACTTAAGCGCTCATGATATTAAGGTAATTATTTTGCAATCTGGTGAGTGTTCTTACTACCTATTATAAGCTTATTAGTGAACTCTAAGAGGCTGTACCATTTAGACGTGCCTATCTTTATACATGCACTTGTATGATCGCCTTGCATATTTGATATTTAGTTTCCGTATGCACCCTCTAACATGTTGTATAATTAATATCAGATTAAACCAAAGTGCGATTGGTTAAATGTCGGGTGGCGGATTGGGTGCTATAGCAAATATCCCAAGCATAATCCCCTCTATTCGATATGCAATTCAGTTCATTAATGCCCCCATTTTCATTCTAGAAACCCATCAAGAGCCACTCCTTATCTGAGCCCTCTGGCCCCAATGACTACTCCCCCCTATCAATGAGCCAACACATTTCATGTGACGTCCCGAAATTTCGAGATCTATAAGATAAATGGATTTGAGAATTTTTATTAATGAGTTTCAGTTTGAGTAATAATATTGGATTTTAGAGGTTTAAAAGACAATTATTAGACACAATTTTATTTTATATGACGAGGGATTAGGAAAATCCTGAAGTGTCGGTCTTAGGAATCAATTGGTTTAGTCGAGCCATAGAACCTAGCATCGAGACCCTTCACGGCCGAGCCTAGCCCTAACTGAACTCTCATTATGAAATTACCAAAATACCTTCAGTTGTTCATACCAAATGACTAACCTAACCGTCCCTAACAAATTACCTTTTTACCCCCAAATATTATTCATAAGAGACAAAAGTGTTAATGGGAATTTGATTTGTGGGCTCCACCCCATTAACTACCTATCACCTCCCATTACCTCTCTCTCTCTCTCTCTCCTCCCCTCCTTCCCCTCTCTTTTGGCAAAGCATCTCCCTCCCCCCTTTCCTTTGTCTTCCTTTGGTCACCCCTACTGAGCACCACCGCCACCACCCTCTTCCTTCGTCGCTTGCCGTTGCTGCGGCCCCCTTTGAGCTCACCATTCCTATGTCGCCGCCCTCATGTTGCACCACCCAGCCCCCTCCATGAACCCTGCTAGCTCGTCATGACCCCTAAAGCGCCATCTCTTCGTGGCCCTCACCTAAACTACTATTCCCTCCTCAGTTCTATTCAGCTGCTGTCACGCCAGCCTCTCTCACTATCACCCACGCCCTCCGCCACCCTTCACTATGTCGCTGAGCCCTCGCGACCCCCCGTGATCATCCAACCACTCATGCCCAACCTCTTTTGGCTCGTAGCCTTTCCCATCGCCTCCTCACCGTACCCTTTGCCGCTCGTTGGCTATAGCGCCCTTCTTTGCCATGCGCCGCTTGAGAGCCGTTACTAAATCTCATCTACCCACCATCGTTGCTAGACGCCGAAGCCAGCCCAAGCACCCCTGTAGCCATTGTTCACACCCTAGACTAACTGTCCATGAGCAACTGCTCGAGGCCCTCACCATCACGCCCGTTGGGTCGCCGCCGCCATTGTCGTCATCGCTGCCTGGATGATCTTTCTT
>JAGVVM010002906.1:0-17526 GCA_019149425.1 Psidium friedrichsthalianum
AAACATGGGCACCAAATATTCTAATAATAGAAATCGCACGTACCTGACCACACTTCTTCAGGGAATCCGGGATTCCAATCCGCAGTGATGGGGACTATTCCTCAGTACTCACCGTACTAAGCACATCCGCTAGAAATCTTCTAGCATAACCAGCACTAGAGAGCATTTTATGTGGCCGTCTCTAGTAATGTTATGCTCAGGCAATTCTGCAACATGTTGTGATTCTTTGACACTATTGTGGTTTCCCACTATTCTTTCTTTCTGCAAGAATTCATTAAGCAGCTTCGAGCAAAACTCCATGCTTTTGTCAATCCGCACCTGCTTGATCGTTTACACGGCAGTCTCCTTTTTGATGCAAGGCTTTACTACCTGATCTTGACAATAGCATCAAACTGTGCCTAACCAAACACCCAAGTCTTCATCGAGTAGTCATCACACTGTTACATAAATCTGGCACTCTTCCTTGAAGGACACCCGTCGACAATCGCGAGCATCTATTTAAGTACTTCTAGCAATTCTCCGTAGTTCTCTAACAGTCTCACTAAACTCTGCACTTTCCTGCTGTGATCTAAATCACCGCACCTGCATATATTTGTTGGTCAAGTAACATACTCACATATAATTTCCCTTGCACTTATACACACACACACCTCCTTAGGCTTCTCTTGTTAATGTTCTTAATCGCATATGCCGACAAGTTAGACTCTCGAATAGATGCATCTGGACGTCTCCGCACAAAATTTGTCACCGTTTCACCTGAAGCTCATACAGGCCATGTGCTTGATTGGCTTTCTTATTATCAAGGCACCCGAATAATTTTAGAACTCTCCGCATTCTGAAGAATACAATACCCAGCTGAATCCAGGGCGCTCACGAAATCAGATTTTTCTTCAATTCTGTAATATGCCTCACTTCAGTCAATGTCCTCGACCATGACCATCATGCATTTGTTCTCACATGCCAATACCTACAACATCGCATTCAGCATTGTTCCCCAACTGCCTTATAACTTTATCCGTGCACTAATAATAGAAACCAATTCCTATTTGTTATAATCATGAAAGTGAACAACCAGAATCCATAATCCACCTCGTCAAACGACGAATAATCAGTGATAGACAAGACAAAATCAGCATTATCCGAACTACCATCAGCTATAGCTGCAACATCATCCACGATTCAACTTTAATCCCTTACCCTTATCGTTTTTCAGCTTAAGGCAATCCCTTCTAAATGCTCCCTCTTGCCACAGTTCTAACAGACAGCACCACCAGTCCTAGACTGACTGTGTCTTTCATGTTCATACTACTTCTCTGCTACACGAGTACTAGCTCGTCCTTCTATTTTTTACCTACTAAAGCAGGCAATACAGATTCGCCAGATTCTTTTCTACGCTGTCCTCACTTCAGAATTAATCTCGAATCCCATCAAAAGTTAAACTTGTTGATCTAGAGGAATTACTAACAGCAGTAACAGTAGTATTCCAACTATCAGTCAATGAGGATAATAAAATCAAAGCACATACCTCATCTTCAAAGTCAATCTCAACTGAACCTCAATTGACTAATGATCACATGAATTCATTGATATGATTAGTAACTAACTGACACCTTCGCTCATCTTCAAATTAAACAGACGTCGCATCAAATAGACCTTGTTGATCGCAATGGCTTCTCATACATATCTGATAGGGCTTTCATCAAACCGCGCATTGGTCTTCTCTTTGACGATATTAAACGCGACGTTACGAGCTAACGTTAGTCGAATAACACCCATCGCACGTCTATCCAGCAATTCCCAATCAGCTTGCTTTATCGTCTCTCTGGTTTCTCTCCCAAATAGAGGCAAATGCAGCTTCATCTGATATAGATAATCCTCAATTTGCATCTTCCAGAAACCAAAGTCGCTCCCCTCAAATTTGTCAATTTTCACTTTAACTTCTTCTGTCGCCATCGATTCGCTTCAGTTCAGCAAACCAAGCTCTGATACCATTTGTTACGTGGAACAAGCGATTGAATAATAAATACAGAAGAAGAAAATCAGACACCAGATGTACGGGTTCGTCGTAGAGACCTACGTCCACGGAGAGAGCAGCAGCGAATTGCACTATAGATCAAGCGATAAACGAGATTACAAACACCACTCGAGTCACTCAAATACTCTTAGTGTTTCCCAGCCCCAATTACATTCAAGAACGCACGCAGGTGTTTAGCCCCACAATTCCTATGAAATAATCTCTCAATCTCACAAAGGAATTAATACGCAAATCTTACAACAAGATTTTTTTTCTGCTTCACACTTGAATTCTTGATGTAATTCCACGAAGATGAACCCTTGCCAAGCACTCGACGAAACGCGCTTCCTTGATGACTTCGTATCAACAACGGCAGACTTGTATATAGGCAAATAAGCCACACACATATTGGAGAAATAAAATAGGGAATTTCAGTCAATGAAAACCAAGATTGACTTCCTATTTTGTCTTTATCTCACGTGGAAGTTCAACTCCAATATAAATATTGTTCTTGATCTTGATTTGAAATATATCCAATATAATATATCACACTATTTTCTTCAGATAGATTTCCGTGATATTCAAAACAAATCTTATCTTTAATTTCAAGATCAAGATATATTTATTTCCGAAATTCAAATTTTCGTTTCGGGCTCATATCGGGACATATTTCTCAAACAGATTGACCATCATCGATTGCTGGTCTTTTTCCCTTTCTGTCGCATAGCAATCAGATACTTAACACCTAAGAAACTTCCATGGCGAATTTCCCACAATGGTTTGCGTCTGAAGTAGATTATGCAATGTTGTCATTAACTAATAAAGGATGCTTATACTTAAATGCAGCACCTAATGCGTGTGCACAAGTCTCCCACACTGGAGCAACAACCTAATCAAATACATAATCCCCAAATCTGTCAAGGGACAACACACATAGAAAACCGAATTGCACAATCTTGAAGAAATTCACAATTTCTAAGCATGAATGCCAAGTTCAGAGCCTTCTGGAGATGTTTCAATATATCTGGATCCATTAGTGGACACTTTCGCATTAGGGTAACCCTCAAATCTGCTGCACCAGCTTCTTCTTTATGAGAGCTGATTCATCATCAATATAAGACTCAGCATCCCCTTAATCATCCCACCATCTGGTTGAACATCATGTAGATTGCATTTAAAATCTTCACCCCGACAATGATATCCATGTTCTCAACAATGCTAGTGCTGCATTTTGAGATGGAGAGGCTGCACCTTCAGTCTTGGGCCTCTTAATTTCTGCTCAGAATCATCAGTGGAAACTTGCATGTTGAGATCACCCGATCTGTCTCTCTTCATGTAGTTGTATGATTTTTGGCTTCAGATGAACATACAGAGCCATCATCTCTTAATTCACAAGGCATAGCAGCAGAGCTGGAGTTGGCAACAAGACACCAGCTGAGGCACCATGATGAGTTAGAATTTCTCTCAAGCTATGACACTTCCATGCCGAATCTCCCAACCCTCATCAAACATATCAAGAATAAGCTATTTAACAAAATTACAGAAAGGCCATGGTCCTTCACCGTCATGGTCAGCGCCGTCATCGAGGGAACAATCTACCTTATTAATAACAGTTGGCTCTGGACTAGCGCCCTTGGGGCAGTTGTGTCATGGCATTTGATACATCTGCATTACTATCTTCAGACCAAACTTTGCCTAGGTCTTTTGAAGTACTTTTTGCTTTCCTTTTCAAAAGATTCAATTCCCTAGCGCTTAGTCTCTTAACACATCATCTTTGCAACTAGTCTCTGAATATTATGTACAGCAGCTGATGCATAAATTTTATGGTCTAAACCATTTCCATGAGGATGCAATTTCTACACAATAAGGTCCTCATCCTTTATCATATCATTGACATCCATGAACTGCTCACAGACATCCAGACTTAAATGACATTGAAGGCTTTGCTTTTGGCGGGCCATACGTTCCCGAGGACTCTTTAAATTATCAGTTGAAACATCGTACTCCTGACCCCTTGATGCCAATAAAGCTCCGAAGTCCAACACCTTGTTGAGATCAAAGTTCCAAAATGAAATGCTTGACACAAATTTAGACTGATAAGGCCATGTCAGCATGTTTTCGAGAGTGCCATCATGTCATTAAAAAAATTTTAACTATTAGAGGACAATGTCACGACTCGAGAAATGCAAAAATAAAAAATTACAGAGCTAAAATGAATTTTCTAAAATTTTTTTATTTAATCTAAAATGTGATTAAAAAATTAATTCCCGATTCTAAATTAATTTTTACTGATTTTCTTCAGTCAAAATGAAGAGAAAATTAAAAGAAAAATATTGACTATTTTTTCATATTTTTATGGCATCAAACGTTATTTTTCCCGAATTGTCAAGTATTTTTTATTTATTCAAAATATGAAAAAATATGAAAAATATGAAAAATAATTTTTTTTCAAAATTGGTTCCTTAGACTTGGCCAAGGTCCCCAAAGTTGATTTTTTATTTTTTTTATTTTTTTTTGATTTTTTTTTTTTCTATGAATTTTCAAAAATAAAAATGCTGAAAAATACTGAAAATATGAAAATTTATTTTTTGGTCAAATTGGTTCCTAGTCTCGGCCAAGGTCCCCAAAGTTGATTTTTTAAATTTTATTAATTTTTATGAATTTTATTAAAAGAGAAAACGTGATTAAAAATCAGGTGTCAATAGTGAGCCTAGCAAGAGAAAGGAAGAAAGGTAAAAAAAAAAGGAAAATGAATAAAATAAAATATAAAAATTATGAAAAAATTATGAAAAATGTAAAAATTTATCCATGTCAACTATTTCTAGCCAAAATTAAACAGAGGGACAAATTGGTAAGTTATCATAAGGTTTAGGAATAAATTGGAAAAAATTAAAATGTTTAAAATTGAATTGGCAGCCTTACAATAAGTTTAGTGCTTTTTGGGCAATTTTACCTTTTCAAAGTTAACAGCCTCAATTGGAGATGTAGTTAGAATATAAAAATAAATTCTTGAAGTTTTGATGTAGGTACATGTAGTCTAAAAACGGCATTCTTGAAGTTTAGTGCTTTTTGGCTAAGATATTCCTTTTTCTAGTTAACTTATCGAAATACCCTCTTCACTTTATTCTCTCTCTCTCTCTCTCTCTCTCTCTCTCTCTCTCTCTCTCTATATATATATATATATATATATATATATCAAGCTAACTCACAAAACTGCCTTTATTTCTATCTTCTATCATATCATTTTCACAATACAAATGCTCCATTACACCTAAGAAAATATTATTTTAATATGCATCTTTGTTATCACTTTGCCCAGACAACACTGTCTTTTTTAATATATGGTCTCATATCTTCAATCGTAAGATATTTCAATTTATGATAGCTTATACGCACACAAGTTATTGCCAAATTTTTAGCAAATAGTTTGGGTGAAACTACATTTCAAAGCCAAAAGTTAAAATTCTTTTAATCATCTAGCCAATTTGTGAAGAAAAAGGAAAAGAAAAATGATCAAAATACGAAAAAGGTTCATTTGTTAGAAGCATGATCGAATGTCCAACATATTTATATTTATGCAAATCTAAATATTAGCAACAGATAAGCACATAAGGGAAAAAAGAAGAAGAAGGAAACTTCTTGCTGATGTAATCTTAATGACGAAAATAATTAATATCGATTGTAGGTTTAACCTCATATCAAGTGGATTAACACTTTAAAATATGCTTACAAATTTCTTTTGAAAAAATAATTTGAAAGCGAAGGTGCAAATAAATTGTCAACGCTCATCTTACAATTCTTATTGCAACGTTAAAATCTCAAAACAAAGCACAAATCAACAATATTTACCTTAAAAAACCTAAGAACTTATTCCGAAATGACACCCACAATGTCAAAATTCGCCAGATGTTAGATTGAATTTTAATTTTGAAGTAAATTTTCCCTCATACTATTTTATAAAAATAGGCAATTAATTGTGCATTCATAAGCCATCAAAACTATAAATTGTTAACATCCTATGAAACTTTTGTGATTAAAATATGAGATTATAAATTAAATCTAACAATCTTCTCTAGGCAAGCGATAACAGGACGTAGAATAAGATAATATATTGTTGCTGAAATTTGACATGTATATTGTGAAGCTGATTGTTCGCAGATGATTATAGATCGGGAATATCTTTCACCAAATTCGTACTTCGATTTTTTTAAAACGGCTCTGTGGCTCTGTTCTGATGGAAGATTACAAGCGAACGGATGTGTGTGATTATAGCGAAAGTGATGAGAATGGTGAAAGATCTATCAGCTATGCTACTCCTAATTGCTTGAAAGGAAAAAGATTGCCTTGAATCTGAAAGTACAGGGAACGAAAAGTGCAGGAAAATTGAGGCTATACTACGAACGGCAATGAAAGCTAGAACTTCAAAGAAACAGAGTGTTTTTTCTGGATGATTGCGGAGAGCCCCCTCTTTCCTTCCTTCTGAGTACTTATCCTTCTGCACTTCTAACCGCTCAAGCAATTATTCTTTGATTTCAAATCTTTGAATTTTGGCGCTGCTGTTCACCTCTCATGATTTTTATAACTGACCCACGCAAATCGGGACCTATGTCTTCCACGATTTGTAACCGCATGGTTAACCGTCTCTTTTTGAATGATATCTCTTGACTTTAGAAACCTGTTCGCGCCCGTGAGTCTTGCTCTGTGTTTCCTGAATTTCGGGATGTGATCTCCATATTGCGTATTCAAGATATACCGATTTCAAGTACACCATGTCCTTCATTCGTTATACTTTCTTTTAAACCTCCCGAATAGCACACACATCCCGAATGGCAAAACACTAACTTATCATTCGGTATGATTTTCTTCTTATCGTAGTTAGGGATCTATTAATGGCACCTTTTCACACATGTCGTTTTCAAGATACCGAATCGAACTACAATATTACGGTATCAACATATGCCCCCTTTTAAAAGAATTAAAAGGTTTGATTCTTTTAAACTTCGACACTTACAGAACATTTTCCTTTCCCGAACGGTGTCCTTTTCTCTTCATTTTAAATACCTGTCTCTTCGACTTCTTTTATCAAGCGACACGTTTTGCATCGCTCCCAAGATTCATCTTCTCAGCCTCTTTTTATATCAAACGACGCCTCTCATGTCGTTTCCAAAACTTACTTTTTCGACCCTTTCCAAATCAGCTATAAAGTTATTTGTCCCCACACAATCAAATTTTTGTCCTCTTCTCATTACCTTCATCTTTGCGCTCTTGTCTGGTCTTCTTCTCCTTCAAAGCATTCTCTCAAAACCCTAGCATCAATTCTTGCTCCTTCCATCAATGGCGTCCCAAGTTTCCACCTTTCCTTCTGCAGTGGCCCTCGATCGCTTTTTTGAGTTCGTGGAATCAGACGATTTGGACAATCGCCATTACTTTTCTCTTCTGAACGACGACAGTAACGATTCTTTCATCTTGGGTCCTGCTCTTTACAACCATTTTTTGATTCCAAAATTTATTCTGAAGTTTTCCCTCGACATAGAACTGAAGTCCTTCCTATCCATCATACACTTGTTCAGTTTTACCACTAGACCTCTCAACTTTCACGACTTAGGGCTTTTTTCCCGTTCGATCAATCTTTCTACCAATGGTATTCCCGCCTTCACGCCTCTAAGGCCACACTCTGGGATGAGCTTCAAATCCATGACGCTCTTCGCCTTTTCTGCTTTGATTACTATCTAAATTTTGAACTGATCGGTGCCTTTCTAGCTTTTGGTCTTCTTCGACTAATTGCTTCTTTTTCCCTTTTGCTCCTAAGGATGTTTCTACCATCTCGGTAAACACTAGTTCAACTTTCGTCAGCTTACAGACTCCGATTTATCCTACGGGACTTTTTTGAGCAAGTACTCTTAGAAAGATGGAGAAGTTACCGATGAGGAACATACTGCTTTTCTGCTCTATTGGCTGTGCAAATTCCTTTTCTGTCACCCTGTCATCAGGGTATCTAAAGACTTCTTGTACATAGCCAGCGCTCTAGCTGCAGGAACCAAGCTAGCTCTTGGCAAGACCGCTCTTGCTCTCCTATATAGGGGACTATCCCATGCTGCTTCTGTCACCTCTGTAGGTGTCACCTCTCTAGATTTTGCAAGTCTGGGCTGCCTTCTATTTTCCTTCTTGGTTTTTTGAAACCATTTTGGCCAGCCCCTTTCTATTTCTGTGCCGAATGCTCCCTCTTGCCAAGCCTTGAGTCGGGAGCTCATTCCTATTGATGCCGAATTTTCTTCTTATTTTCGGTACTTCGTCACTCAGCTCTACTCCTTTGATGCAGAGACTTTTGATTTTTCTCCTTTTTTTCTCTCCGAATTCTGTCAACATCTCCTAGTTTTCCGAACAATCGTAGTGAGTACTGGCAGGTTATGCTGACTTCCATTGATCTCCCTGTCAGGATCTCATTCAAGGGCAGGCTCATTTCTAGTTTCGAAATTTACTCTCCCCAATATTGCGCTCGGTAATTTGGGCTTACTCAAGGGCTTCCTGTCTCAGCACTTTATACTTTCTCCTTTCCTTATCTACCTGACAAGGTCACTTGCAAGTTCTCAGATACTTCAGCCTTCGCTGAGTTGAATATCGTTATTCGGAGGATATATCAGAAGCTCCCTGTATTGGAGTATGAGCCAAAACCTGCCTATGCCACCCCTGACTTCGTATACTGGTGGAACGATTACCATTCTCGTATCTTTTCCGAAAGTCAGGATCTGGAATCATTTTTGGATCGAGAACTGCAAGAAATGGATCCGGCTCCCAAAGCAGATGTAATGCCGAAAGCACTTCCAGCACCCTTTAGAGAAGATAAGAAAGGTCAATGACCTTTTTTCTCTTTTCTGTGTAGGTAATGTAGGCTTACTCTTCACTTCACATTATTATGTATACTTGCAGATGGCAAAAGAAAAAGGTTAGCTTCACCGAAGTCTCCTGCTCCCAAGAAACCAACTCAAAAACAATCACCACAAGGGGCAGGCATTCGCATATTGGTGCCCATTTCTTCAAAGCTCCATCTAAAAGTTCACTTCCCGATGTACCGCTTCGATTATTGAAGAAGCCGCGATCAAGCAAAGGTAAGTAATTGTATTTTCTTCTACATTTATGCTGTGGCTGCTAGGCTTATCATTTCTAATTTTAATCTTTTGAATATCAGGTTCTACGAAGAGGATCCTACCTCTTCTCCTTCTGAATCTACTGTTGAAATCCCAATCCTTATAGCGAAGACCTCTGCTCATCCGCCCTTGATCGAGCTTGATCCTGTGGCGCCGGAAGTTACTCATCCCAATTCCCCACCAACGACAATGACAACAACAACACCAGGAGACTTGCAATTACACTCCTGGTTACACCCCTGAAGAGTCCACTTCTCTTGAGGAACCTACTTACCTGAGGAATCTCTTCCAATCAGTATATATTCTTTTTGGAAATTAACCGACTCACTTTACTATTGAATTATTTCAACTCTAACTGCTACTAGAATTCTTGACTATAGTGATTTCTCTTCCTTCTCCTCAAATTGAAGCCGATCCAGACACGCACCAAACCACCTATCTGACTTCTTCTGCTTCTGAAAAGGGCACCTCTGCTCGTACTCTCGGTATGTGAATTTCTTGCCTCACTTCTTCTAAACGTACTTTAGTTGATGACTAACTAGTTCTCTTGAATTGCAGGACTTCGCCCATCAAAAGCGCCAATTTCACCTCTTGAATTTGTAGTCCCTGCATGCTCTACTTATTCTCTAACGCAGCCTGTGTCGTCCCCCAAAGCATCCGACATACCATCATCTTCAGTGATTGCTACCTCACCGACAGAAGAAATCCCCCCGCTGTCTGAACAAGAGAGAGATGTCTTCAAGAAAATCCTACAACTCAAACTCGGGGAAGCTACTTCAGATCAATTGCAAGATCTCTTGTCGGCATCCTCTCCAGTCCCTTCCCAGGTTGCCAAAGCTAAATGGAAAGAATTTTTGGACCTTTTGGAACCTGGCTATGGAAATCTGATTATGGATTCAAAGAAAGAACAGCGGCTTAGAGTCCTTTCCCAGGAAATCTTTTCGGGAAATCCCTCCTACATGCCTTCGACTAAACTTCAAGACATCTGCGACGATTTTCAGCTTGGTTTTGTTGAAGCAATAGACACTGTGAGGGTCAATATGCATACTCTACCCTACTTTCTTTTCATGGAGCAACCACAATTAGCTATTGAAGATGAACTGCATGAACAACGGGATGATACACTTCTGTTCTTCGACACTTATACTGCTCTGGAACGGGAAGTTGAGGAACTTAAGAAGAAGAAAAAAGATCTTGAAGCAGCACTCAAACTTGTCGAAAACGAGCTTCGTCTTCAAATAGCCAAGAGGGATGAATTCTGTGCTTCTTGGCGGCGAGAGTTCGCCAAGTACACAGAGCTGGCAAAGGAATATGACTCTAGCAAGCGCAAGAATCAAGTTGCAGAGCAGCAGAGGAAAGAGATGGTGCAGCAGAATTATAATCTTGAATTGCAACTGCAGAATTTTGTAAAGAAAGCCAAGCGATTGCTAGCCAAGGCTAAATGGCAATCTTAATATTTATGCTTCTGCATTTTCAATCTCACTCCTCTGATGTTCTTACCCTTTTGTTTATCTTGTTTCGGGAAGACAATCTCTGATGTTATGCTTAAATTTCCTTGCTATAACTTCTTCTTCAATAACTGGACTTCGGGAGAATAATATAAAGAACAAAAATTCCTTCCCGAAAGGTCTTTGAATTATTCTTTTAACAACTTAAATTCGGGAAGACTATAGTATAAAGAACTAAAATCTCCTCCCGAAAGTTCTCAATTTATCCATGTAACAATGGAATCTAGGGTAATTATATCACACAGAACTAAAGTCTTTTCTCGAAAGGTTGTTCGACTTGACCACCTTTTACAGCACTTAAGATCGGGAATATGATAATGTGACAAATCAAAACATCTTCCCGAGATTCCTTTGACTTGTATTCTTTTGCAACTTGGATTCGGGAAGGCAACTTGGCATTAACAATTGAAACCCTTTGCCGAATTCCCTTCGACTCAGACTTGCTTTAACTCGTGTTTGGAATGACACCCACATTAAGGGCTTGCTTCTTTTCCGAAAACACTCCAGCTAAAAACCTCAATGACTTGACTTCGGTAGGATGATCTCGTATATACTCAGAACCGAACTAAAATTCTTTTCCGAAGTTTCCTCAACTTAAGTCTTGGATATCTTGAATTCGGGAAACTTATCCTGTTAATAACTAAATATCTTTTATACGATCACACGTTCTCTTGCTGTTTTAATTCGTTCCTAAAGGCACTCCCCATGTCCTTGTAATCGTTGCATCGTCTTGTCTACATATACACCACTTGATTATCCTCTTTCAAAGACATCTTGATCTGCTCATCAATTCGAATCCTTATTACATCATGTCTTCTAGTAATCTCCATTCTAGTCATGGAGGTAATATTCAACAACGATCCTTCTACGTCTCTGTTTCATTTGAGTTCCATCTTCAATAAGCTATAATCTTCAAACAATTCATGTTCGTAAATTTCAAACAATCCCAGTTTGATTTTCAAGTCCATCTTCCGTCAGCCATACTCCTAATGATGATCGTGTTATCTGGGGACGCCTTCATGAACTCCTCTCTCACGGTTACCGTGCTTTATTGAGGACTCCTAAATTGGAGGAGGAAGTGAATAACTTGTCAAGTATGCTTCGAGCCAAACTATTCTTGTCTGCCGACCCTTATTTCCTCGATTTAACATGAGAATTATTCTCTCTTTTCTCTTCCAGTCCATACACTTCTCGTCAAACCATTGAGAAAATTCATGACCTCGATCCCATTGTTCAAGAGTCCAGCGTCCTTGGAATTCATATCCTCTCGAGATTTCCGGATCCCGAGGGAGCTAATGGATTGCTAGGCCCATCTTAAAATCTAGGCTCAACTCGGGCCCCCCAGGTCCATACCAAATCGCGTCAGGAAAATTTAAAATAGTGATCGACCTTAGTGTGGTCAGTGACATGTGCATCGGTGTACATGCAGTAGGAGTCGCCACCATCATTTTTGGAGGGTATGATCGGAAACCCTATCGAGCGATTGAGAGGGATCGCTCGATTCTGCGAAAACTAGAGATTCTAGATTCGAGGACTTAGTTACACCAATATTGCTATTGACGCCCTTTCGGTACCTAAGTTGAGTGATTTCTTAGTCTAAGAGGTTCATGTGAGTATTCTTTGGGTGAGGTGAATCCAAAGAAAACCTAAAGGGTTCATGCAAAATGGGAGAAAACTAGCCTATCAATCACAATCATGAAAAATAATTGCCCAATCAAGGAATCAATTCAAAGAGAAATCACAACAAATCAAGTCAAAACAAGCCTAGAGGAGTCTTGGAAGCCTAGGAAGAACGCCAACTAAGTTCATGGGTGATTTGGAAAAATTTGAGTCAAATTAGCTAGAGGGGTCAAATGATAATTTCCCAAGGTTCGGTAGGTCAAAAACGTAAAAATGGGTCAAACCAATCGGGTATGGTTCTTTCCTTAATTTTCACATTTTTTTTTGAGAATTTTCTAAATTTTTCCAAATTTTTTTGATTTTTTTTTTGAATTTTTTCTTAAAAAATGTTGTGATTTTCTAAGGACTTTTCTATTTTTTGGGGGGCTTTTTTGGGAATTTTTGGTCTTTTCCAGGATTTTTCCTATTTTTCGATTTTTAGAATTTTTCCAGAATTTTTATATATTTTTTTGCTTTTCCTTTATTTTTTATAATTCCTGAAATCATCTGATCTTTTAACATTTTTTGAATTTTTATTTTTTATTTCTTTATTTACTTATTCATTTATTTAAAATTTCCCCTTATTTTTTGACATTTTTTTTTAATATTTTCTGAAAGGTTTTTATTTTTTTGTGAGGAACTTTTATGATTTTTATGGATTTTTTATTTTTTTTCCTAGTTTTATCTTCATTTTATTATTTTTTATTTTCACACTATTTCTATTTTTTTTACTTTTATAAGATTTTTCTAAATTTTTTTATGACTTTTCCTGATTTTTTTATTTTTGTTATTTTTCTATCATTATTTTCTTTATTTTATTTCTATTTAATTTTTTTATTATTTTTTTATATTTATTTAATCCTGTAGACCGGGTTGGGTTGACTCGGCCCGTGACCCTAGACCCGACCAAACCACCTATGGCTAAAACGACTCCGCTTCAAGATTTTTATTAATTTTCTATTTTTTTAATTTTTATTGACTTTTTGAGTTTTCTAATTTTTCATTTGTTTTTCTGAATTTTTTTTATTATTTTTGTTATACGGACCGGGCCATATTGACCCGGCCCAATAAAATGACTCAGCCCAAGGCCCACCATTCTAAGCCCGACTCAAAACGACGCAGTTTTAGACATTATTTTTTTTTATTTTTTTGAAATTTTTATAGATTTTTATTCTATTTTTATTTATTTTCCGCCTTTTCCAAATTCGGCGGTTAGGAAGGCACCACGTGGCTGACCCACGAGCGTCCGATCTACGCAAAAGAATCTACGGCTAAGATCAAAACTCCAAAGTTAATCGCAAACGTCCATTATTTTAATTTCTAAAAGTGGTTATAAAATTCGAATTAGAATTTTTTATTCCCTAAAATTTTGAGACCTCGACATGTGGCATCCCCCTAATCGTTCGATCAGATTTGCCGATCTATTATAACAGACGGGTCGACGTGTCATCCGCGTCAGCATTTGACTAGGTCAACATGCTGACGTGGCTCCTGACGTGGCTTGCCACGTCGATACCACGTCAGATGTTGACCAAGTCAGCGCGCTGACTAGACTTCCTCTTCTTCACCAAGTTGAGATGCGACGGACGGCCGAGACTTGCCAGTGCAGATCTAACGGTGAGGCCTATTCCGATTGACCTAAATCCGATCCCAGTCAAATCCCAACCCATTTCAGATTAACACATCAAAATTCTAATGAGATCCATCGGCTAAAACACGATAGTTGAAGCTCTTACAGAGAGCAAACATGGCGACCCTAGCCTACGATATAGAGCATAACTATGCAATTCAATCGCAGGTGAGCATCATAAGGAGTTTAGGAGGCTTACCTGGGGCTCCGATTAGACTCTAAATTGCCAGATTACCCTAACCGAGTCGCGACAGGATGAATTAGGGTTGAGGTTTCAGCTCGGGGTTTACGCGCAGTATCAATGCAAAATGGAGATGCGAATGTGATCAGCAGTGTGAGAGAAGTAGAACACACACAAAAGGGGTAAGAATTACGGCCAGATTAGGGATTCGCCATTAGAGCACCGAGTTAGAGCTCGAGCTCGTGACTCACCTTTTTTGACGTCGGCAGACTCTGAAACTGATGTCGAATGCTTCCTCTGAACTTGGGTGAACTTCCTGATACAATTTAAGGCCTTGATTCAATCTCAATTCCCCAAAATTCCACTCCCCAGTCCTCTCCTCTGAGCTTAAAAAAATGCTTTTTTCTTCCCTAGACTCTCGATCTCCCGTCTCCTTTTAAACCTGACTTCCGCCCTGTAATCCCCCCGAGATCTCCTCACTATCTCCTCAACAAAACCACCTCAATCTCTCCAAATCTTGCTTGATACGTACCAGAAAATTTTTCAAAATCCTGGTGGGCGGGCGGGCGAGCATTCCGCGGTCTTTGCTTACGTGCCCAGAGACGAAACCACGTGCCAATTGGTACGTCGTCGCCGGGCAGATTTCGGCCACATCGCCGGAGCTCCGATGAGCATTTGATCGTCGCAAAACGGACCAAAGTCCTTTCCTTGGTTTGCGCGCGCACGAGAAGGAGAAACCAGAACTGGTTCTAGTTTCTCGGGTCCATGGGTTGACCGGGTCGGGTTGATCCGACCCGATCAACCCGCTTTGGATAAAAATCCCAAATTGACCCCAAATTTGTTCACTTTTCCCAAAATTGACACCAAAATTAGACTCAGGGGTATTGTACCTGCTTGAAAATGGTATTTTCTCCAGAAATTCTTTAGAATTTGCGCAAAAACCACAATTTTCGGGTTTGACCCGAGAACCCATTTTGCAAAATCCAAAGTCTTAATGGCCTTTTTTGCAAACATTAACACCACCAATGGATTCAGGAGGTTAAAATCTAGGGGGTGACGTCGCCCTATTTTCAATTTAGTCCCTAGAAAATTTTTAATTGCATTTTTAGTGATTTTAGGGACTAATTTGAAAAATCAAAAATTGCATTCTGATCCTTTTTAGAGAAATTGGACAATTCAGGGGGATTTTGGACTAGATTTTAATTTTGAAAAATAGAGGAGGATGACACGACTCTAAAAATGAAAAATTAGAAAATTATAGAGCTAAAATGGAATTTTTTGAAATTTTTAAATAATCTGAAAAATGAAATTAATGAAGAAACATCAAATTCCAGATTTAATTTTTCAAACTTTATTCAGTAAGATAAAATTGAAACAAAAATATTGACTTTTTCTTGCATTTTTGGCTTCGAATGCTATTTTTTTATATTAATTTTCCATTATTTTTCTAATTTCTGAAAAATATTAAAAATGCCAAAAATAAGGAAAATTAATTTTTTTTCTCAAAATTGATTCCTTAGGCCAGGCCAAGGTCCACAAAGTTGATTTTTCAATTTTCTCATTTTTTATTGATTTTTTATGAATTTTTGAAAATAAAATGCATAAAAATGCTAAAAATATGAAAATTTATTTTTTGCTCAAAATTGGTTCCCTAGGCTAGGCCGAGGTCCCCAAAGTTGATTTTTCAATTTTCTCATTTTTTATTGATTTTTTTTTATGAATTTTTGAAAATAAAATACAAAAAAATTTTAAAAATATGAAAAATTATTTTTTTGCTCAAAATTGGTTCCCTAGGCTAGGCTGAGGTCTCCAAAGTTGATTTCTTTTCAATGTTATGAATTTTATGGATTTTCTAAAAAGTTGTGAAAATAAAATTTGCCAAAAATCAAGTGTCAATAGCTGCCCCTCTTTGAGAGGGGTTTCGTGAGAGATCACTCTCAAAGATAAGACGACACTCGAGATTTAACCGACTCTACTGGGAAAAATGAAAAGTCGTAACATCCAACTCTAGTTTTCTCCTCCAAAGTTTAGGTCCAAATTTCATCCTGCTCACTTTAATATGAGAGAGAGAGAGAAGGCGAGAGTCAAGGGATTTGCCTGAAACTTACCTGTTTGCCTCGCGTCGCCATTGACTGTTCTAGAATGAAAACCTAAGGATTCGTTATAAAAAAACCTTAGGGTGATCGAATTCGGACCCGTATGGTAGGTCACCCCATGGTAGATTCCTAGTGAAAGGATTCTACTGATTAAAACTTGATTGAGATTTGATCCATATTGTAGGTCATCCCATGGCAGATTCCTAATGAAAGGATTCTACTGATTAAAACTTGATTGAGTTTTGACCCGTATGGTAGGTTACCCCATCATAGATTCCTACTGAAAGGATTCTACTGATAAAAATTTGATTCAGATTTGACCCGTATGGTAGGTCACCCCATGGAAATGCCAGTAAGAAGGACTTTGTGCCTGTAGAAAGGACTTGTGTACCTCTAAAAATGACTTATATGGTGCCTGTAAAAATGACTTTTGTTGTGCCTGTAGGAAAGACTTTTGTGCCTGTAAAAAGGACTTAAGTGCCTGTAGGAAGGATTTACGTGCCTGTCAGAAGGACTTTGGTGCTTGTAAAAAGGACTTATGTGCCTATAGGAAGGACTTTTGTGCTTGTAAGAAGGACTTTTGTGCTTGTAAAAAAGACTTATGTGCCTGTAGGAAGGACTTGTGTGCCTGTAAGAAGGACTTTGGTGCCTGTAAAAAAGACTTATGTGCCGATAGGAAGGACTTTAGTGCGTGTAAAAAGGACTTATGTGCCTGTAGGAAGGACTTTGGTGCCTGTAAAAAGGACTTATGTGCCTGTAGAAAGGACTTTGTGCGCAATCATATAGAAGCCATCTTATCTCTTGAGTGCCGTCTAGAAGTCTAAGGAGATCTGGATCCTGTAGAATCTTGAACTCGGTCAATCCTTACGAAGAGGGTGCCATTCTGGAATCTGGGTAGAACCAGAGAATCCGTAAAAGCTCAAACCCGAATTGTTATGCTAAATTAGAAAAAGTTAGAAGATCTCTAACATTTTGAGTATTTCAAGCTTTCGAAATGAGTCATGCTCCTGCGAGCTATGTAAAATTGTTTCAATAGACGCGAAGTGACACAAGATAGTTACCCAAGATATCTTGCAGCATGCGTGCATGACTAGAATCCCTCGTGAGGATAATTTTGAATCACTAGACTTGAAATCACCAGATGAACTCAATCAATCGCATTAACTGGAGCATACCTATTGGAGAGGACTTCTCACAATATCAATTTTCAAGAGATTTTAGCTTCCTGCCTAGGGGGATTCCTAAAAGGCACTCAAAACATCACTCGAAACCTACGTCGAGGATTTCGGGATT
>JAGVVM010002907.1:0-22804 GCA_019149425.1 Psidium friedrichsthalianum
TTTTTAGAAAACCATAAAAATTCGAAAATTGAAAAATCAGCGTGGGGACCTCGGCCTAGCCCAGGGACCCAATTTGAGCAAAAATAATTTTTCCTTATTTTCAGTATTTTTTGCCATTTTATTTCAAAAAATCATAAAAAAATCAACAAAAAAAAAAACAAAAATGAGAAAATTACAAAAAATCAACTTGGAAGCCCTAGATAGCCTAAGGGAACCAAATTTTGAACAAAAAATAATTTTTCATATTGTTCGTTTTTTTAATATTTTCGAGGAAAATAGGAAAAATACAAAAAAATAATAAAAAATAGTATCCTTGGCCACAAAAATACAGAAAATAGTCAATATTTTTCCCTTATTTTTCTCTTCATTTCGGCCAAATAAATTTTGGAAAAATTAATCTGGAAATGGGGTTTGCTTTGTAAATCACATTTCACAAATTAATGAAAAAAATTCTAGAAATTTCATTTTAATCCTGTAATTTTGGGTTTTTACATTTTTGAAGTCACGTCACCACCCTCTATTTTTCAAAATTAAAATCAAGTCCAAAATCCACCGAATTGCCCAATTTCACACAAAAGGACCAAAGTGCAATTTTCAGTTTTTCAATTTAGTCCTCAAGAGTGTTTGAAATGCAATTAAAATTTTTCTAGGGATTGAATTGAAAATCGGGGCATGTCACCCCCTAGTTTTTGGCCTTCTGAATCCATCGGTGGCATCAATTTTTGCGAAAAAAGTCCTTAAATGTTTGAATTTCGCAAGTTGGATACTCGGGTCAAACCAAAAATTTGGGGTTTTTGTCCAATTTCAAGCCAAATTTTCATAAAAACCTCATTTTTAGATGTAATTCGTGTTGGGAAACCCATTTTTGGCCTTAATTTCATGAAAAAGGGCCAATTTTTGGTCCAATTTGGCCCTTTTTCGGGCCGGTCGGGTCATCGGGTCGGGCCGACCCGACCCATGACCCGACACTATTCATCATCTTCAACCCTCACCCACGATACACAGCACACGCGCACAGTCACTTTTCGCTTGCAGGAACGACGACGTCGCGCCACCCATCGTCTCCGAATCTTCCTTTTGTCGCCTTGCGCACATGGCAAGGTGTACGATGAGAGGGGCGAGCTCGGGCGTCTGTTATCCGAGGGAGGGAAACGACAAAAATTGGAGCTGTCGAGGGTTTTGGGGGGAAGCCGCGCATAAAGGGGACAGGAACGAAAATTAGAAAAGGAGGCGATTCTAGAGAGGGAGAGAAGGAGGAGAGAGAGAGAGGGAGAGAGAGAGAGAAAGAAAGGGGACGGCGGGAGAGATCTCCGGGTTCGCCATTGCAGAGGGAGACCCGAAGCTTCAAGCTTGGCCGGAAGTTCACCGAGGCATCGTCAGGCCGCGTCGCCGGCTCTCCAAGCTTTTCGAGGACCAGACGAAGCCCCCAAACCACTCTGTAAGTCATTTTATTGTCAATCGACATAGATGCCATCGACGAACAGTCGAACACTCATCAATGGCGGATTCGTCATCTTGTGCCCGTTCTTTGAGTTTCTTGATTCAAATCGCCCCTTTGCACCTCCTGATTCCAAATCTGTGTTTCCCTTGCGTTTTCATGGCATAAAACCATGTGAATACTACCTCCATTGCCGCGGTCTGTCTGGAGTCTTCGAACGCCTTCACGGCTTTCCCGAGATCTGTCAATCTCCAGGTAAGTCCCCTAACCTCTTGAGATGCTTCTTGATTGACAATGCTAACTTGCTCGCGTAGTTCCTGAGCGAGCTGAGTGTTCGCCAGAGATTAGCTCCGGCTAGGGTTGGCTCGAGCTCTTTTAGGTTGTCAACTAGCTGTAGACCGGAGATATATGGATATGAGCGTCTGTCAGGTTTGATTGCCACTGAAATCGTGAGTTTTAGGCCAGTTTGGACGTCGGAATGAGTCTCCGACGAGGCGCCGGCGAGGTTCGCCGGCGCCGATCGTCTTCTTCGTTGGCCTAGTTGACTGGTCGATCATGGTTGACCAGTCATCGCTGACGTGGCACTCGTGGATTGGCCACGTGCCGCCACGTCAGCCAAGCCGTTATAACAAATTTAGCTTAATAACGAATTTAGATCCGACGGTCGGTAAGATGCCATGCGTCAAGATCGTGATTTTTCTGGGATTTAAAAAATTTTAATCCAAGTTTAATAATCATTTTAGAAAACTAAAAATAATGAACGGCTAGGATTTAGTTGCAGACCTGATCTAGGCCGTAGATTCGATAAAAAGAACGAATGGCCAAGATTGTGACACGTGGAGCATGGATAGGCCGTAGGATTAGAAATGGCGGGAAAATAAGAAAAAATTAATAAAAATTCTAAAAAATCTGAAAAAAAAAATTAAATACCTAAACTACGTCGTTTTAGTATAGGGTTAGTTCATCTGGGCCTTCGGGCCGGGCCGGGTCTTGGGCCGGGACCCTTGACCCGGTCTGTATAACAAAATAAATAAATAATAATAATAAAATAGTAATGATAACAATAAAAATAATAATAAAATACACGAAATTAGAATAAAAAAATATTAATTAAATTAGAAAATCAATAAAAGTCAAAACTACGTCGTTTAACCTAGGGTTTAGTTTTGGGCCTTCGGGTCATGGGCCGGGTCGACCCGACCCGGTCCGGAAAATTAAAAAATTAATAAAAACCAAAATACATAATAAATAAGTAAAAAATCCCGAAAAATCATTAAAAATAATAAAAAAATTCTAAAAAAATAGATAATAAAATAAATGATAATAATAACAATAATAATAAAATTTTCAGAAAATGTTAAAAAGTAAATAAAATCAAAAAAATATATAATAAATAATAATAAAACAATAAAAAAATAAAACAAAATAAAACAAAACAAAAAAAAATAATAAAAGAAATAATAACAAATGAAGATAAAAACCGAAAAGAAAATCATAAAAAAGAAAATAATAATAATAAATAATAAATAAAATAAATAAATAAAATCATAATAAAATCATAAAAATTTTAGAAAAATTTGGAAAATTTGTTAAAAAATATAGAAAATGTTTGGAAAAATAGGAAAAATTTAAAATAAAGAAATAAAAATCCTAGAAAATATAGAAAATATTCCAAAAAATAGGAAAATTCCTAGAGTCTTAGAAAATTCTAAAAAAAATTCAGAAAAATCTTAACAAATTCAGAAAAATCCTCAAAAATTGTGAAAATTAGGGAAAAGCCACATTCAACTGGTTTGACCTATTTCCACATTCTTGAATTCCCGAGCCTCCCAAAATGACCATTTTGCCCCTCTGGTCAATCTGACCCAAATCATTCCAAATCACCTCTAAACCTAATTGACATGTTTTCTAGGCCTTCCTAAGACTCCCCTAGGCTAGTTTTGACTGCTTTTGATATGATTTCTCTATGAATTGATCCCTTGATTGCGTATTTATTTCTATGATTGTGATTGATAGGATAGATACTCCCGTTTGCATGAACCCTTTAGACTTTTAGAGCCTACCTTACCCGATCTCGCCTGCATGAACTCCTTAGAATAGGAAAATCACTCAACATAGGTACCGAAAGGGCGTCGATAGAAATATCGGCGTAACTAAGTCCCCGAATCCAAATCTCTGGTTTTTGCAGAATCGAACGATTTCTCCCAATCGCTCGATAGGGTTTCCGATCATACCCTCCAATAAATGATCGGTGGCGACTCCGATGGCATGCACACTGATCACATGGCACCCGACCACACTAAGGTCGACATCAATTTAAAAACTTCCTGACGCGATTTGGTATGGGCCTGGGAGGGCCCGAGCGAAGCCCAGACCTCAAAAAATGGGCCGAGCAATCCATTAGCTCCCTCGAGACTACTCGTAAAAATCTCGGGAGGGTCGCGACATATAATTTATCATGCATATAAAAAATATATATTTATTATACGTGTCCCAACGTGTCGGAAATTTATATATTTTAGAAATGACGTGTCGGCATATCGTGTCGTGTCGCGTGTCCGTGTCGGTGCTACCTAGATTGTTACTAACAATTTTATTATGATATAACTGTTACAAATGATAACTCAGCTAGTAACTTTTTAATTACTTACCTCACCCTCCCAAATGGCCTGCAATCTATGTTCAGCCTGCTCCGTAAGTAGTGAATTATTCTCAGGTCCTGGCCGAATATACTTTCTTTGTGCCATGTCTACAAATTGAATCGATAAATTTCATAAATATCGCATAACATAAATCCTAATTTTTTACCCATCAGGGGTACAATCGTCATTTACAATGGAATGAACGAAAAATAATAACATAAATCTTAATTTTTTACATTTTTCTGAACTTTTTTTTATGAAAAGTCATGAAATTTTCTCAAATTTTTTAGAAAATTTTCTATGATTTTTTTCATTTTTTCCTGATTGTCCGGTTTATTTTTTCTAAATTTTCAATTTAAATTTTTTATTAATCAGGTCGGGTCCAGGGTTTGACCCAAATAACGGCGCCTCTCCCATCTCTTATTTTTTCTATTATTATTATTATTATTATTATTATTATTATTATTATTATTATTATTATTATTATTATTATTATTATTATTATTATTATTATTATTATTATCCTAATTTTCTTTTTCCTTTTTTTGCTATTATTACAACTGGACAGCACCATTTTAATGCCGAAACAGCAACAAAACAGCCGTGAACAGCCTTGAAACAGCAGCAGCGGGACAGTGGAAGCTCGGAGCTGGATGGTAGCTCACGGACAGGCTAACGACAGTGCGAGACGGCGTCGACAACTCGGAATGTAAGCAATGAATTCTCTGATTTTGTTTATCCAAAATTCTATCCGTGTGCACTCTCCCTTTACGTCAAAAGAAAGAAAACCTCCCAAAACTCACTTTTTTTTTTTACCAACTTCCCCTACTTGTCAGACTCCTTTTCTCTTCTTTTTACCCTTTTGCTTTTGACTTTTGAACCTTTTCTCTCTCTCTCTATAAATGATTTTTCCTCTCCCTTTTATCATGTGGCCGAGCCCCCCTGGATGAAAGGATGAAAGCCTCCTTTTTTTTTTACCAAACCTCTCTTCTCCCTTCACGTCTGCTCCCCCTCCCTTTCTCAGTGTACGAAGCCCTCTTTTATAAATAAACAACTGTGCAACCTTATATCCAAAAAAAAAAATCTGCTTGTAACAAATAAAATCTTTCTGTTTTTCTTCCCTCCAAACTAATTCTTTTTTTCTGTTTTCCCCCTTCCTCAGTTTGTTATAGGAGAGAGAAACATCAAAGAGTGGATTTTGTTTTTCTCCTCCAATAATTTGTTTAGATTTTTCAGCTAACAGCATAGCGAAAGGGGAGGGCAGTTTCAACCCAACTTCCAAATCGAAAGAGCCGACCAAAACCCACTTAACTTTCAATCGGGACTAAAATGACAGAATTTTAGGAATTTTGTTATTATTTTTCATTATTTTTTCTCAATTTTTCTTCGAAATTTTATATTCTTTGGGATTTTTTATTATTATTATAAACTAATTATATGGTCATGTTCATTACATTAGGCAACTAAAATCAATGGCTCATATTTAACTGAACATCAAATCTACATTATCCGATCTAATTACCAGTTCCTACGGTCTACATCTAATAAGGGTTTCTCACAAATTTCTTCGTTATTCCTGTAGATTTAGTCATTATTTCAATATTTTGAAAATTATATCCAATTAACCCTCTAAAATTTCAAATTTCATGATGAAATACGGGTTTAATATGCACAAAATATTTCATGAGACATGTATCAATATGCAAAATAGAGATATGAGTAGCATAAAATTAAGCTATTTCTCGGTGCAAAATAGACATATATGTAATGCAAAAATAAGCTATTTCCCGATGCAAAATAGACATATATGTAGCGTTGTCTTTTTCGGACTAAACAACATATAAAACATCATAATACAACAGTACAACAGTTATTGCATAGTATTAAAATAGCATGTTCTAACAAGGATATAGGCATTACCTTAACTCAAAAAGCGCGTGTACGTCTAGATTGGAGAAAATGGTACTTTGACTCTTCTAACTTCTCTACCGTCAACAAAAAAATTAATATTACATGCAACGAAACGAAAAACGCAAATGATAAAACAAAACAGATCATAAAGTGAAATATTACCTAGATCGATGGCGAGGAAATATTGACAAAATTAGTGACTATGAATATGAACACGCCAAAAATCGACGAACGACCTCTAAAAATTTTCTCACTCGATTCTCTCTGTTTTCTATCGATACATTCTTTGTTTCTCCTTCTTCAGAGCTTTTTCAGACCCTGCTCTATCTCTTATATGATAAATTTGTTCGCTGTTGAGACGAATCTCTGCTTCGTTCGTTCAACAGCTTTTTTGCGTTAAACGCATGAAAAGGGGAGACGTACAGAGCGTAAAAGAAGGGGGAGAGGGGGGGCCGTGGAAAAAGGAGAGGGGGATGGTGAAAAAATAGGTAGAGGTCCTCTCCAGTTTGGCACTTGCCAAACTGGAGAGGGGGGTCCCCCCTCTAGTTTGACTCCTTGGGTGCCGAACAGCATGGGTGCCGAACAAGCCCCATTTTCGTAAATTTTTGTCACGGAGACCCAAATTGGTAAAAATGTAAATTTTTTAACCCATTTTCGTAAAAAGCCCGCAATTCATGATAAATGTGGTAATAATAACTATATCATAGTGTACAAAATTACCCAATCATAGTAGAGAATGATGTCCAAATAGGTTCGAAATTACCCGTGCTTTCAGTCCTCCAGCTATGTTTTTTCTGGTCAATGACATTAAATCATGGACTATATTATTAGGTTCATTGCCAGTGTGGAAAAAAAAATTAAATTCAATGCATTATTAGATGGATGACATCAGATAATTGTGTGATCGAATTCATCCATGTTGATGCTATCCCGACGATGAATATGTCGGAAAAAAAAAATCTTTTATAATGATGGTGGACCGGTAAAAATCCTTATGTTATTGCATTGGAGAAAATCGGCATCTACACTTTCTAGGTCCATAACAGCTCTAGCAAAAGAAAATCCGAGACAATGCTGATAAGAGTTAGTTGGGACTTTCGTAGATCCAAACTCATTGATGCGGTGTCTAGATGTCTTCTACACATGATTGATCCTATTGTCCTCTAGCGATGAAAAATGTTTTCAACATCGACAACATTTTAAGTCTAAACGGTTTTCTCGAATGATGAAAATAATTTTTCGTTCATTCATTTTTATAAGTGATACAAATTGTCGTTTTCCTGAAAAACGTTTTAGAGAAAGGAAATGGCGGATTTCAAATTATGAATATCCGAGTATTCCTTGGACTGGGTCAAGTGCTGAAAGAATGGTCTTTACATTCTTGTCTGTTCCCTTTAGATAAGGTGATTAAGATGTGTTGGGGCTCTAGTCAAGCCTTTGTTAATACAGATAGATTAGGCTCTTCAGCAAGAACGATGCGAGTCCTAACAACCTAATTCAACCTGCTAATCTTAAATTAACTCGAAAACCACTAAATGAGTTTATCTCGCATGCTAAGCTTGGGCCTGATTTGTAGGCCCAACTAAACTTGACCATCAGGCGGGGCAACAATATTCTAGATGGGCTTGGTTTGATCATATTGAATACCGTGAGAATATCTACAGGAAAATTGCCCAAAAAGCCTCAAACCAACTATATGGCGGGTAATTCAGTTCTAAACATTTTAGTTATACCAATGTAGTTCTAAATTTTTAGAGCTTTGCCGATTTACTCCTAATTTTTTTTAAAGTTTTGTCAATTTAGTCATAAACCTATATTGGTAGAAAGGACGACAATAACAAATTATCAAAAGGTTTATGATTAAATTAGTACAATTGAAAAGTTTAGGTCTAACTAACAAATCGCCAAAAGATTAGGCTAACATTGTTACAATTTGAAATGTTATGATTGAATTGGCCATCTATCCCCAATATCTAGTATAACATATAAAAAATTAACAATGTACGATGCCGAGAGAATCAATCGTCTATATTGTCGCAACCCTCCCGAGGTTTCTCGTCTCAAGGGAGTTTATGGATTACTAGGCCTGTTTTTGGGATTGTCGATTGCCTAGCTCGGGTCCTCCCAAGCCCATACCAAATCACTTCAGGAAGATTTAAAATCGAGATCGACCTTAGTGTGGTCCAGTGACATGTGCATCGGTGTACGTGCAATAGGAGTCGCCACCAATTATTTTTAGAGGTATGATTGGAAACCCTATCGAGTAATTGGAAGAGATCGTTTGATTCTGCGAAAAGCAGAGAAATGAGTTCGGGGACTTAGTTTACGTCGACTCATCGGTCGACGCCCTTTCGGCACCTAAGTTTAATGATTTCCTAATCTAGGGAATTCATACAAGTGTTCTTTGGGGTAAGGTAAGCCCTGAAAATCTAATGGGTTCGTGCAATTGGGAGATCTATCCTATCAATCACAAATAATTGAATAAGTGCTCAGTCAAGGAACCAATGCAGAAGAAATCACATCAAATCAAATCAAATCGAGTCTAGGGGAGTCTTAAGAGTCTAGAAAGACGCCAATTGAATTCAGGGATGGTTCGAAATCATTGGATCAGGTTGACCATAAGGGCAAAATGATTATTTTTGGGAAAGCTTGGGGGAGTAAAAATGGAATAGGTCAAACCAGTTGAATGTGATTTTTCCTGAATTTTCCCAATTTTCTGAGAATTTTTTCATGATTTTTCAAAAATTTTAGGATTTTTTAGATTTTCTAAGACTTTCTAGGATTTTTCCTATTTTTGAAATTTTTTATATATTTTCTAGAATTTTTATTTTTTTTATTTTTACTTATTTTTCTGTACCATTTTCTATATTTTCTATTTTTTGGAATTTTTTTTAGAATTTTTTGTAACTTTTATAAAATTTTTTATTTGTTTTTTCCTATTTTTATTATATTTCTATTTTTTTTTATTGGGTTATATGGATAGGGTCATATTGACCCGGCCCACTAAGCTCAACGACCCATGACCCGAACAGCCTGCCCAAACCAAAACGACATATTTTCGATCTTTACTTTTTGAATTTTCGAATTTTTTTTAGATTTATTTCCTATTTTTTTATTCTCCCGCCCAAATTCTGATCCGACGATCTACAAATCGACACATGTTAAGCCACGACCCTCAGATCAACATACTAAGACTCACCGTCAGATATGTCCCTTGACCATATCTAACCCTCTGATTTATTATTATTTTTTTTTCTGAAGGTATGTAAATAATTCGAATTTAGAAATTTTTATCTTCGGAAATCCCAAGAATTATAATACGTGGCTTAACTGCGGCCTGGATCATATATTATTTTTAGCCGCAGATATCCCTAGCTAACGTGGCTACCACGTGGCACACATTGTGGCGACACTCAGCGTTGACTCGATCAACGAAAGTTGATCGAGTCAACTTCACCAGATGAGACAATGAACAGTGCTACCGATGGCACTATTCATCATCTTATCCGGCAAACCTTGCAGAAACTCGCTGGAATTTGAAAACCGACCCAAAAGACATCCAAATCTCCTCCAAACTCGATCTAAAATAACCTCTAGACGTTCTAAAGTCAACATATCTGATCTTGGCCTCGAAACAACCTAAGCCAACCAAAATAGCACCTGTAGAACTCAAATCGCCGGCAAAACCATTTTGACCTCCACACACGACTGAATCAAAATCTAGATGCCCCTGTTTTATAACTATTCCGCACCAAACTAAACTCAAAGCCTCCCTATCAGCATATACCACAACCCGCAGCAAAATAACAAGCAAAAGCCACCTGTTTGAGCTTCGACCGAAGCTATCCTCCGGCGGAGCTTCGCCCTAGCCATATCTAACGCAAAGATGCTAGCCTACACCAACAAACAACACCACAAGGGCATAAGAAAACTTACCTGATGTAAAGATTGACTCGGTTTTGTGCAAAAAGAACTCAGGAGCTCGAGGCAAATCGAAGGATTTTGGGGGAGAGAAACAAGGATTCATGCAACGAAAATGGAGAAAAGGCAGAGAACGAGCCCAGAAAGGTACGGGGAACAAGCTGAATCAACTCTCGCCTAGAACGAATAAGGAAACAGAGCTCGGCCATTGATGACCGAGCTTGAGTTTGAGCGTGGATCGTACCTTCTTTGACGATCAAATGACAAGAGGCTAAGTTGCACCAGCTTCCTGTAGCTCCGCAACGCTTGCCAGCCGAATCTCAGGGCTTGATCCTCTCTTCGCCACCCTGGATCCGAGCTTGGAGCCTCAGATATCCTCTCCAATGTGGAATTGCAGAACTCTCCTCCTCTACGATTCTCCCCCCCCCCCCCCCCCCGCCCTCTTTCACGTATTCTAGTGCTATTTTTTTTAACCGAAATCCCCCCTTGAACGAAATAAACGCTCTTATACACCTCCCAAGAACCAACGTCAATCCATTGGCCTTCAACGAAACCACCTTCCTCTTCCAAAAGAAAGAAGCAAAAAAAAAAATGTGTGCCAAAAGGGACAGAACCGAGCTGGTTCAGGCCATTTCTGGGCTAATGGTCGACCGGGTCGGGTCAATCTGACTCGTTGACCCGATCGGAACCAAAAAATTTCCTAATTAGCCCCTATTTTTCCAAAATTATTCGAAATTGGTGCCAAATCAAGCTCAGGAGCATGCATTCCTTCAAAACATGAATTTTCTCCCACAAATTTCTGAGGGTTTATCTAAAAACCCCCAAGTTTTAGTTTTGACCCCGAGTATCCATTTTGCTAAATCCAAGCTCTAATGGCTTTTTTGCAAAAATTGACACCATCAATGGATGCAAAGGTCAAAACTAGGGGGTGACGTGCCCTAATTTTCTGTTTAGTCCCTAGGAAATTTTAATTACATTTTAAATGGTTTTTAGGGACTAATTTAAAAAAATCCAAATTACACTTTCGTCCTTTTTTCGCGAAATTGGACAATTCAAGTGATTTTTGGACTGAAATGTAGTTTTTAGAAAATAGAGGGGGATGACACAACTCATAAATGCAAAAATTGAAAATTACAGGGCTGGAATGAAATTTCTAGAATTTTTTTTCATTAATTTGAAAATGTGATTAACAAAGTAGACCCCATTTCCAGATTAATTTTTTTTATAATTCTTCTGCCAAAATGAAGAGGAAATCAAAAGAAAAATATTGACTATTTTTTCGTATTTTTTGCAGCCTCAAATGCTATTTTTTATTGACTATTTTTCTATTTTTCTGAAAAAATATTAAAAATGCGAAAAATAAGGAAAATTATTTTTTGTTCAAAATGGATCCTTATGCTAGGCCAAGGCTTCCAAAGTTGATTTTGTAATTTTCTCATTTTTTCTTGATTTTTCATGAATTTTTGAAAATAAAAAATAGGAAAATATTGAAAATATGAAAAATCATTTTTTGTTAAAAATTGGTTCCCTGAGGTAGGCTAAGGTCCCCAAAGTTGATTTTTCAATTTTATGAATTTAAAAAAAAAAATGTCTAAAAATCAAGTGTCAACATACATCCAAATAGAAACATTTGCTATTTTAAATGTAGATCTACTAAGTTTTAGCAAGTGGGCGTTCTCTGATATATCTCGACTTAAATAGACTAATGACAAGGTTTCGATCGAGCACACTTGTTAGTAGGAGTGAGCAAATCGGACCGACAGGACCGGATTGCCCGGACCGATGGTTCAGTTCCCCTTTCTAGGGGGTCCGATTCAGTTTCATGATTCCAAGGACATAGGATCGGGCCGGACCACTCGGACTGGACCAGTCAATTTTTTTTAAAATTTTTAAAGTAACCTAATGTTTACTTGTTCAAAAAGTCTCATAGTGCAATGTCCATCACTCATGAAGCTACAAAAGGTTCCAACCTAAGTCCTAATTGTCTTGATGCAATGCAAAGGAAATATTTCTTCAAAAGAATGATCAATGACAAGTGATTATGGGTACTTTTTTGTGTGCATGTTACCGTCCAATGGAATCACTTGAGAAGCGAACCGGATCGACAGTCCGATTCTCGTTCTTGAGGAGAACAGGAGAACCGGACCGAACTGGGAACCGATTACCCCTACTTGTTAAGCACAACAACTTTTAAGAACTTCATATATTTAAAACGTAGTGATAGGTTACATAGTAGTATTTGATTTCATATACTCAGACCCAAAAAAAAAAAACACTAAATATGCAAATTTAGGTTCTTACATTTCTAAAGTACTATTTAAAGGAGTGTCAGGAGAACATCGTTTAACATTTTCCTCATTGAAAAATGTTAGACCATCTAGAGGAGAGACTAATATACTTAGGGTGGATTTGGTTCAGTATTCCCAATAGGCTTTTAACCCCCAAAGTCCCTTGGAAAAATATTAAACCCTTTGGTTTAGTTTTAGGCCATCATTTGGCCAAATGCTGGCCTTGGAAAAACTGAAAGCCTAATGTTAATAAGGACCAGTATTGCGCATCTGGCCAAATGCAAAAAGTTTTTTTTTCCAAAACTATCCCCACAAATTTCATAGTTTTTCGATATTGCCCTTCTTCAATTACTGTTCATCTTCTTTGAAATTGAGGAGGTAGATCTGGCCAACAAGGGGATGGCAACACACCAGTAAGGGGCCAACCGCCCAGACAAGGGATACTGTTAGGAAGCCCTACTTGGGTCTCGCAGGACCTCAAGCGGCGTCGCCTAGGTCTGGTGTGACCTCAGGCAGCATCGCATGGGTTCACGCGACCTAGCGGTGGCACTTGGGTTCACGCAGCCTCAGTGACGGTGCTTAGGTTTCACTCAAACCAAGGTATCGCCTGACCTCAAGCAACCCACACCTAGGCCACATGACCCTCAGCGGGGGCGGCCTAAGATCAAGAGACCTCGAACGAAGGCCGTCAACACCAAATCTGGCTTGTCAGTGGCCTAAAACCTTCGCCGGTCTGGCAAAGGGTTTATTAGTTTTTTAATAAAATTGTAAAATATTATATCCAAAACTCATTTGCAAAGTTATTTTTAGCAAAAACCATTTCATCCGAAGTCCATTTTCAAACGGATTTTTACCAAACATAATTAGCATTTTGCCAAACCCCTTTAGGTCAAAGATATTTACATTTCTCTAATCCCATTTAAAATATTGAGCCAAACCCACCCTTACAATTAAACACTAATGCACTTATTATTAAAGTTGTCGTATCAATGGCGCTTTGAATGGAAGCAAAATTGTTTTACTAGGCTCCAAAAGTCCTATTGAAAGAACAATAAACTCTTGTGATCTAGGGTACATTTGTTTTGCGAAAATGAATGATCTAGAACTCATAAAAAAAAATTATCACTTGAATCGCTTATAAAAAAATGTATGGACAAAAAGTATTTCCATCAATAATGAAATTTTTTTTAGCAACTAATTATTTCAAACGATATAAATAATTATTTTTAATAAAATATTTTTCAAAACGTTCAATTCTCTCAAAAAAAACGGACAGAATTCAATTAAGCCTCCCCTTTACAGACCAAAAGTTTTAGAATTCAATTAAGCCTCCCCTTTACAGACCAAAAGTTTTAGGTCCCCCAACAAAGAGCTTGCACATTGTAGCTTTTGAATGCAAGCCTGAGTGGAAAAAAAAAAAAACACAGACCATGAACACATCTCGACAAAATCAACCCCACAACCTCAACTAATCAAAAAGTGCACCAACTTTGCCAAAAGGAAGCTCCCTTGGGCATAACAAGAGACACATTGCATGCCAACAGCCGTCTCAAATTCCTTGATCACATCAAAAAAAAAAAAAAACGACAAAAAAGAAAGAAAATTCATTTAAAACCTCCAAAAAAAAACAAGCTTGCATGGGAAAATGATCATGTGACCCTGTCTCACAAAATCATGTGGCCATGTCCTGTAAAGGGTAGGCCAAACTTCTCTTCCCTTTTTGAAACACCCCAAGCTTTGAATGCCGATCGAAAGCTCCCCAACCGAAGCCACTTTCCAACTAAAATATGTTATTTACGGAGGAAAAGAAGTGGCAACACTCCTATGATCCACACATCTTTAGGATCTCCATAACTCGAACCCATCTCCTTCCGTACATGTTGGGAGGGTACAAAAGCTTCATTGCGATTCACGTCTTCATTGCGAAGATTGTAATTGATATGCTCGAATCCATGTTGATACACACACGGCTAGTCGATCCACATATAACCCCGGCTCTCGAAACCGACGTGCTGGGATTTAAAGACGAAAAACTCGACCTCGTGATGCTGCGCACACTCACTATTTATGCTGCCTATTGTTATATTATGCAACATATTTTGCAATTGATAGAATAAGACGGACTGCACTAAGTATGGACAAGGCGTTGAGAATAAAACTTCTGACGCCCATTATAACCTACTAACTTCTCTTAAGGTTCCGTTTATTTCGTAAAAAATAAATGATTTGATTTTTTTTTTAAGTGATTACTTGTCTAGCTTGCAAGTATGAATGAAAAAAAAATATTTTTTTACCTTCCATGAATATGTTTATATATAAGTTGTTATCAATAATGAAAATAGTTTCTATTGATCAATAATTTTAAACGATACAAACCAATATTTTTAGAAAAATATTTCCCGTATCATCCATTTTTTGCAATGACAACGGAGCCTAAAGTCTCTGTGAATATTTCTTCAAATGCTTCGAACATTCAAGTGCCACGCAAGTACGACCAAGAGAATTTTCACACCTTAAAGTCAAAACTTTGGGTCCAAGTCAAAACATGAACTTCACGGACCGACCCATAAAGCTTGTCTCTTTTCCCCCTTCTCAATGCCCGTGAAAACCGAGAAAGCTTGACACAATATTAAGCATGGCAATAAATCTACAGTATAAGACCAAATCAGTCATTTAAAAGAAAAGGAGACTTAGGACCCTGTCTGAATCTGTCAATTTAAAAAAAGTGTTAAAATATTAAAATATTATGAAAAAATTATTCATGTCGACGTCGGTCGTCGTCCACATCAACACCAATCAGCCAAAGTTGATCAAAAAATTTAAATTGACACAAAAACAAAAGGTTTAGGAATGATTGGCGCAAAAAAAAAAGTTGAAGACTGAATTGGCATAATTGTAAAGAAAATGGACTTTTTTGGTAATTTTCCCATCATTTAAAAGAAAAGAAAACTTAGGTAGTTGTCCAAATCTAACTTGGCGAGGTATTAGGGTTTTCTCCATATCACAGTATTTCCAAGTAGGGAAATGCTTCTCTAACCATACCATTAGAGACGGTATAATCTCAACTGTGGATCAAGACATCATCATCACGTATTTTGCATAAAGCACTCATTGATTGGAAGATCGTGTAATTAGAAATAACTAACAATACTATGAGACTGTTAGGTCAGTAGCTTTCTTCCAAGCATCTAGGCAATCGATTATCTAATTTCGAAAGTAGTTTGTGGTGATCTAAATGGCAAACTTAGTGTCACTGTAGCTCCAGTGAGTATCAAAAATGCCTAAGAAAAACATGTGCTCTCACATATTTCCCAAACACATACATATTTCACACACACACATATATTACGAGAAAGTGATTGGACGTTGCATTCAGATTTGAGAATATTTGTTCGCCAATGTGTATATAGACAAAAGGGTCAAGCTTCATTATATTATATGTTTACTATACTATATTATATTACATTCCTCTTCCAAAGAAAAGACCAAGGAAGAACAAAAAAAGAGTCACAGTTCATACATCCTTTGCATGTGCAATGGCCGACGACTACGCTTTGCACGGCTCGTTTTCCGACATTGAAAGCCACTTAGGTTATAAACTAAGATATATATCTTTTTGCAATAAAGTGAGAGGTTAAAGTTGGAGAGCACGCCCTCGTGTTCTATACTTCGTGAAACCCTAGCCCTTTAATCTATTCGTTTAATAACTGTTTATTGTTTGTTAATCATCAAAAGGGTTGGTGGATTCAAGGTGGTAAATCGCTTTTTCCATGTTCTCCAATCCCCCAATTCCAATGCTGCCTCTAGGGAACCACATCGCCCCAATCACCAAGTGTGTCTCTTCGAATTTGATTGCACAGGAAAAATAATAGTAAAAAGCAACACAAGAATATTATGTATTTTACTCTACATAATATGATGACTGCAAATATATAGTTACGGAATTTATCACCACTTTAGCTACTTTAGCGACTTGACCAGTTACTCGAGATTCTCGATCATTCCATTTCCTGATGTTAGCAATGTACAACAGTCAAATAGCAGGCAGAGGTCTCCAGGCATTGTCAGATTTCATGTTCCCGGAGACGTAGAGCCGTGCATTATAGGTCATCCAAACATGCCCAGAGTAAGCCTTCCATAGAGGCAAGTGAAGTTGTTGAGCCATATGATGGGCAATTATCTCATGTGGTTCCGAGCACGAAAGTGGTCAAGTCACTTAGAGCCGGAAAAGAGAGGAGTGGTCAAGTAGATATGTTATAAATACATATCCACAAACTTCCAATTTGATTGGAAACTTTTGATCATTCCTCGCATTGCTACTTAATGTCGGATGCTTTAACACCAAATATCTTGACCTTTCATGTTTGCGATCCCTCGAGTCTCCATATGTACGCACATTGTCTTCATAAACTTTACTTAATGACACTATACACATTGCTGATCATTTATGTTTATTTGAGAAAGAAAGTGTTCACAATCCATCGCGTTATGCTTTTACTTATCCCTAACAACGCGATCTGAGTGCTTTCTTCAAATTTTCCCCGAGGCAAAATATCGTGGCCTAACTTGTGCATCGCGTTCCAACCCTACAAGTCAAAATCTTTGTGGCTTCTCCAAAGGGGAATCACTAATCGCAGTCAAAACTAGGCCAACTTCTCAACCAAAACGCTTTCAAACGGCAAAGTCAAATTTGACATGAAACTAAACTCTCTCTTCAAACTTTAAACAATTCACTTGCCAAACACAAAACATTGTAAATTTCGAAGTAATCAAATGAATGAACTAACAGCCAGCGTAACCTCCACTACTATGAGGATGTGTGCCCAAAGGGCAGCATTGGCCACTGTGAATCTCTCTTGTCCAACCTAGAAACCTCTTTCTTGTACACTGTTATGGCATCGATAAACGTGGGTGAAACTTGAAATTTTAGATCAAAAAGTATATGCATGGAAACATTAATCTTTTGTTTAATAAGCCCACTTGCTAAGCAACTATATAAAAAAAAGAGAGTTTAAAGTTCCCGACCCACTGATTTTGTTCGTATTATGCATATATCAATGCTTCGGAAATCGAATTATAACGCTCGTTGGTAACTAATCCCAATCGTGGAAGAATGAAAATGAAAAAGAAAAATTAGGGTTTGGACATATCAAGGAAGAGAAAGCTTTCCACGTTGCATGCATGGCGGCAGACAGGCGCTGGACACCCGTATCTTCAATTCCACGCGATCACATGCTTAAAACCCTCTTAGTATTCTGAACCCCACCCAACCAAAAAAAAAACCGTTTTCCAACTTTTCACCTCAAGGACACTCTGAAAACCCTAGCTTGTTCTTTTGAGTTCTTCTAAGTAATGCGGGGCATTGATCAATATTAATATTAAGTATAATAAACTACGAGGAAAAATGGAGCTTTGGGACACTAGCCTTTGACCGTGGTCTTAGACTATAAAGACCATTGTCTGCTTCCACATGTTCCTCCTCTCTTTCGTTGTTCAAAACAACAAGACACCCTCTGAAGAAGCCAAAGGAAGGGGAAAAAAAATAAAAAGGAGGTAGAAGGGGACCAAAAATGGTGTCCATAAGGATCACTAGCTTTCTGCTCATGCTTCTGCTATTTTCACTACAACAGTCGAGCTCCTGCGCGCGAATTGGCCATGGTAAGCGGAATATGCTTCGTAAGCTTTATGAACGCGTCGTATTGTGGTATATACCTCGATGAATCTTGAAACTCTTTCGCAGCCATGGAGAAAAAGTTGATTCTTGACAAAGATGGAGTGGAGGTCCTGATAGCTGGAGGCTCGTCATCAGAAGTTCAAAAGGTGGAAGAAATTACGTTCTATGTGAACCATTGAGTGCGCACATCACCGTGCTCGATAAGGATGGTGCTAAACAATTGTCGACCCGTTATTTATTTTGCTAGTGCTCGTATTTTGCAGGCGCCGCATGGCGACATTCCTTCTGCTGCTGAAGTAGCGAGTGACATCGATCGAGGAATCGAGGAAAGGAAGTTGAAGTTGAGGAAGTTCTTGGGACAAAGCACGGCAAAAGAAGTGACTTTGAGTGTGCAAATGAGTTCAACAAGTGCATCATCAAGTTCAACATCATCTTCATCAACAGGTGCCAAGAATTATTTGGAAAAAGTAGCCTACGTAGAGGGAAAAGGATGTCGGACGTAGACTACGAGTCGACAAGAATTAGAAGCCTTCATCGTTCCGTCAAAGCCAAAATGGGCGGTTTTGTAGCTTTCAATGCCGATTATCATGTGCCGAAACCACACCCTCCTAGGAACAACTAATGGCTACTTGCGTCCATTGAGAGCTACACACAAAAAAAGCTCCTCTTTCCCCTTTCTTTTGCTTTGAAATTTTGTCAAGCTACATGCAAGTGCGGAATATCATACCTGTATGTATCCAAACTACAGAAATTTTAATGATATGAGAGGAAAAATTTTGTTCAGTGCTTCTGTTTGTGCAAAGCTCTTTCCTGCTCTACCTTATCTTTCTTGTTCTTCTTTTTCCCTTCTATTCTCAAGTTAATTGATGTGTCTTTACTTTGCATGAGCGCATAAAGATAAAATAACCCGCGATTATCGAAGATTTTTTTGAGTTTATTACAACGCGACATCAAAACATGGATCCAAGTAGTTGGAAAAAGGGTGCTTTTTATGCGTTTGATCATACCGAGTGTTTGAATTAATGCAGGAAAGGATCAATATGCTTCAGAGTTGCCTCAACCAAGCTCACTTGAGTACATGGAAGATCAGGTTCCTCTATCTCTCTATACATATATATACTCCAACGTATATCGGACGGTCTGAATTGTGGGTACTCCGTGCAACTCAGCAGATCTGGCGGCTTAGATTACCTGACCCTAGTACTACGATAGATCCCATCGAAAGAAAGTTGATACTTATAGCACCTACCCAATGTCTTTATTTCTTGTAGTGCCATTTTTTATTCTGGCTAGTAATCTTTGTTACCCATTTTGGCCATAGAATGAAGGAGGCAAGGGAGGAACAGCAAGACCCATCAGAGTCTCCATCTCAAGGAAGATGATGGCGCATTCGCCAGATTCAAGGCCTGTTCATCACGACGCAACGAGAAGCTCGAAATGCCCACCATCCCAAGAACCTTATCACGAGGGCAGCCTCCAGAATCTTGATGCCCAAAAGGAAGTCACGGAGTCTGCTCGCGAAATCATGGCCCTCACCGACAGAGACTACCACCACGGGCCCGGCCGACACCCTCCTCCGATCAACAACGGACACCCGTTGTCTCGGCACCACAAGCCCTAGTTGTCTATCTCAGAGTTACCCGAACTTGCTTCTCAGATTTTGGGGTTGTTCTATATGAGAAGCAATACTTTTTGTCTTCACTAACTGTAGACCGCAGTATAAACTACCGAAATGATATGTTAGCTTCTGCTGTAACTTCTTTCTAAATTGAGGAATTAATGGACTTACGTTTCGCCGCTTTTCCATTTCGTGCTAAACATGGTCAAAGCGACGAGAAAAAGAGATGGATCCATGCCAAGCAAGTTTCAAAACTTTGGTTATTGAAGCAGAAAGGAAGTTTTCAATCTTGTTTAGCAACCTAAAACTTGGCACTGAGGAGGAAAACTAGACGCTCACACTCTGTCGAGAGATGATAAAGTTTCAAACGTAGCCATTGTCGATCTCTGGAGTTTCTTCTTGGTGGGTTTCTTGTCCTACGAGCCGAGTGGTTTCGTTACCACGTGGCGTGGGATTGAGCAGAGATGGGCTTCGGTCCGAAAGCGATAGAGAGATGATGCACCGAGCTCATCGAAGATTGTCGAATGCAATGTTTTACAGAGCCAGCCTGGGGCCCATGTGGCTGGCATATTTCATTGGGGCCGAGACGTAGACGCGTATGGACTCAATTATTAAAACATGAAAATATTTAGAACTCAATTGTAAAATTAAAATATATATGACTCAACTACCAAAGCGCAATGGGTTTAGGTCCTTTTGGGTAATTTTCCCAAAGTTCTACTCATGGACGAAACTGAGTAGGTCTGGTTTGGTCCATCGTGTGTGAGAATTGCATGCTGACCCTATTCATCACAAAGTTCTGTTGAAGGGGAGTTTTTTTTATCCTTTTGGTTTGCAGAACAAGCTGCAATCTTTCTGTGTTATTCTTACGTTCTGAATGGGAAAGATTTTTACCTTTCGCCCTTGTTCTTTTATGTTTTGTCTAATCAAATTACTTTTATTTTTTTATTTTTCTGAACAAGTCCTTCTATTTCTGCAAATTGGGCGATCGAGTCCCTCTGGCACCACACTATATCCGTTCAAATCCAGCTGACGTGGCTGTCGGTGTCTGAAGACGGCGAAGTGTGACATGAATAAAGTTTTGCCAACATGGACGCTCATCATGGACAGTGTGCATGGGAGACCATGGCCGAGCTCCTAGACGGAGCCTGCATGGTTGCACAAGCTCGGGTTCCAGGATCGAATGGGTGTAGTGAAGTTGAGTGGCAGGGAGCTCTATCCAGAGCTCGAGCAGCCATGCGCTCGCCGGGCCATGGCGAATTCCCAGTCAACAGCAATAGCGAGATGTAGAAGACCCTTATTTCTTTTCTTTTCTTTTCTTTTCTTTTTCCTTCTTTTCTTCAATTTTAATTAGTTTCGCTAGATTTGATGCTAGAGGAATATGGTCAGATTGTGGAATTAGAATACCTCAATTAGGAAAATCAATAATAAAGAAGTTCAATTCGAAAATGATCTAAAAGCACATGGGCGAAAAGTAAATTTTCCTAATTAGTTTTCTCGATAAGTAAATGTAGGGCTACTGAGCATATGAGTAGGTTTAATTCAGTTCACTTTGATTGGAATTTCTCCGGTGCGTGATTCTATAGGATTGATATTTGGAACTGTAGATGTGAAAGTGAGTTTTCGAAGTGGAGTTGTATCGAAAGACGCGCACTGCACTTAGTTACCCACTTTTAGTTTGATTGGGTCTCGAATTCAAACCGAATCGAACCGGCACAACACAACAGATGGACCTTCAATTCGATAGAATTAGGTTTCCTTCTTGGTTGTGTTCGAGGAAAAATTATCCATAAAATCTTAAATTTATTACACCTTTTTCAATTGAGTCATAAACATTTTAAGTTTACCAATTAAGTCTTAAACATTTTACATTATGCCACTTGAATACATCCGATCGATTTTGATCGAAATCGATGGCATTACCGATAGCCGTTTTACATAATACAGTCCGACGATGACCTAGACAATTTTTAGTTATTATTATTTTTTCAAATTTTTTGTTTTTCTTTTCTCTTGTTTCTTTCTCTCTTTTTTTTCCCTTGATGTGGTCAATAAGGGTCGTCCAGCGTCCCCCAGATGGAGCAAGGCCATCACGACCGTGGACGAGGCCTAGAGCTGTCAAATGGGTGGTTTGAGTCGGATTGAAAACGCTCTGACCCATATTGACTCATTTTCATACTATACAAATTTAGCAACTTATACCCGATCCAATCTATGCCCGACCAACCCATGTTGTTAAAACGCTTCAATAATAAATTTCAGTTTGGAGAAAATTGTTTCTTATGCATTTTTAAGATATATATGTTGTGTGCGTGTGTATTGCCAAAATATTTTTTATAGTTTTTTTAAAAAAAATTCTGACTCACTTAAGATAATTATTTTAACTAACCCATTTATGACTTATTTAAAACCCATTTAGGATTCATTAATTTTTTAAGTAACCAATTTATGATCCACTTAGCTTGTTTTAATAACCATTTATGACCCAACACTATTAAATATGGAACAAATATAGGCTCTAGACCCATTTTACCACCTCTCGTGAGGCCCAACCTCGCCCACCGCCGATCACAGTAAGATAAAAAAAAAAACAAAGAAAAAAAAAGAAAAAAGGAAAAAAATTAATGAATGTTAATAAAAATAATATTGAAATTTTATTAAAAATGATCCACATCAGTGCCGATTGTGTAATGTAGGATAGCCGGTGCCCATATCAGTAGTTTTCCAGTTGAAATTGATCAAATGGACACAATTGACAAGTTTAGAACTAAATTTATAAAATTAGAAGGTTTAAAGATTACATTGATAAAAGTGCGGTAAATTTAAGATTTTTTGGATAAATTTTTTTGGTCATCCGCAGCACTTCTACTAGAAAATCGAGTCACTCCTAGTGCAATAAATTCACAACAGACCCCGGGGACATGTCTATATGGGACACCGCCCCCCCCAACATGAAAAAGTATCAGGTAGGTTGAGAATAACACGTGTCCATGCGCTCTCGGCCAATCACGAGTGGACATGCGTCCTTTCATGACAGAGGGGGAGAGGACAGAGATAGAGGGTAGAGAAGGAGAGAGAGAGGAGGACAAGTGTTCCTTCATGATTGGCCGGGACACACAAAAAAACGTGTTGACTTCTGGCCCACCCAAATTTTTTCCCTCAAACATCTCTCCTTTTCGCCACTCGCCCGCGGCGTGTGGGGCTGGCGTGGCTGACTTGCGGGGCACGGAAAGAAACCGTAAAGTTAAAAAGCACGAGGCTGGCCCGGCTTCAGCCAACTTTATCTCCAACCGACTCGAACAAAGGGCAACC
>JAGVVM010002908.1:0-37919 GCA_019149425.1 Psidium friedrichsthalianum
CGACAAAAGAAGAAAAACTGGAAAAAAACAAACGAAAGGGCTAAAAAAAAATGTTTAAAGAAAAAAAACTGGGCTGTTAGCTGTTTGGAAATGTGTTTAGGGCAATAGTACCTAAAAGGAAAGGGAAAACGCTTTTTGCGAAAGTAAGAACATGTTAACCCGTAAAAGGAAAAGAATAGTGACGCCTGCAGTGCTTTCGCTTCCTGCTCGACTGTTGGGGAAATAAAAAGCGGGGGGGAGTTTTTAAAAAACACAAAAAGGAGAACCCGAGCCATAAAAGAAAAAAATTGCTGTGAGATCTTTTCTTGCCTGTTGGAAAACACGAAAAGCTTAAAAAAAGGGGGGGGGGGGGTCTGTCTAGTTGTTGATATTTGATTGGTTTTTACCTCTGATGGCAACTGAGGACATTGGCACTGGGGGGTTGTCTCCTAGCAATTCCATACTTGGGGGCATTAAGGGGCGCCCATCTCCAAAAAACAAAATTTCTAACTTAGTTCCAATCTCCTCGTAAGCGCAAACACCGAAAAAAACAAACGAGGGGAGGAAAAATGAGAGATATTTTAGATTCTCAGCACTTCGCTAATTTCTCGACATGTTTTTTTCGCTATATGAAGTTGAATTTTTTGTAATTAATGTGGTATCTTTTTGGCAGTTATTCTCCTTGATCGTTAGAACATTCAAAACTAGCATTTCGATGTCCTTTTAATCTCGATTTAGATTATCATTTGGTAATTTCAAAGGGCATTTTCTGGCACTAGTGTATGTTCCTTTTCACTCTATTTGTGGTGATGTTATAATCTAGGGCGCGTGGCATCATTGCAAAACAACTTTTTGGTCGCAAAATGCGTGATTACTAAAAAGGAATTTTCGGTGCGTTGGCTCATCTCGCTCGATGATGATAGGCCTGCCAGCAGTTGATGATCATTTCGTTAGTCATGTTTGGATGTTATGACACGATCCATCATTGCGAAATGAGCGAGTTTCTGCTCTATACTAAGTTTTTTCTATTTTCGGATTTACTTTGTTTCGTGGGATCTCATTTTTATATGCTAAAGTGACGTGAAGCATGGCTGACTTCAGCCTGTCTTGGTAAATAATTGTTGGTGGCAGATTGGTAAATCGAGCACTATCACAAGGGCAACAGCATAAAATCACTTTAATCTTCCCCCCAGAAATTATTCCCGGCCAGTAGAAAATGCCATTATATCACCTTCAGTCTTCAACCTCCAAAGCTCGTTCGCTCGCTCGCTCGCTCCGCTCGCTCACTCCTGAGCCTCTTCGCGCTTTCCTCGGCCCCCGCGTTATCCCAACGCTCACTCCTCGCTGACCTCGGACTTGGAGAGAGCTGAGACGCGGGCCTCTCACGCGCCCCACCAAGGCGGTCCTTGCCCGTGATGGCGGCGGAGTCGGTGAGATTGGCCGGTCCGTCCCCGGTGTGCAGCTTCAGCGCTCCCATAGGAGGCCCACGGCGCTCCTCTCGCCCGCTCCCTTCCTAGGCCTTCGTCCTCGCGCTTCCCCGTCTCTTCTTCCGGCTCGCAGTTCCTCGCCGGCTGCGCTTGGGCTCCGGATGCTCGAGGCCTTCGAGCTGGCAGCGTCAGGGGCGGAGGGAGTCTCTCTGTTTCCGCCATGGCCGCTGAAGGTGCGTGCCGAATTTGTTTGTGCGAGTGCAATTGTGTCGTTTGACTGGCGAGGCGAGGCGAGAGCTTTGCTTGCGGTAGTTTTTCCGCCAGTGACTGACGAAATGCCCGGCAATTATCTTCCTCTGTGTGTTTTGGCATAACTTTTCCTCTCTGCCGACTAATAGCGAGTTGATTGGTTCGGAGGCAATGCGTTGTCACTTGTGAGGGACAATCTGAGTGTTCTCTCTTTCTGAGAAACTTAATTGTTTCCTTCGTTGCATATTGTGATAAGTTAAGACGCCTAAAATATGATTCGGTGGTGAATTTTCTGTCAGGACTAACCTCCATACTATTATACCTTCTTGACGTGTTGTTTCTTCACTGATTACTGTGCTCTAGTTGTATTTTATTGATGCTTGTTTTGAGTGTACATTGGGATCTGCTCAGTTCTTTGCTTTGTAATGGTGAAACGAGTGATCAGAGCCGTTTTAGTCGCCCATGAAAGGATTCTAAACCTACTCTGGTTGGACAATCTAATTGTCATCTGTAGAAGGTTATACTGTATTGCAGTCCAATATTCTCTTGTACAGCAAGAGTTTGACGCTTGTTCAGCCACCAATGACATACTTTTTCTCATGATTCTTGCCAGATGCAAAGCGTAGGTACCGTTGAAGGACTACAGGAATATTGGCATTATGGCTCACATAGATGCAGGAAAACTACTACAACTGAACGGATTCTATACTACACAGGGAGGAACTATAAAATTGGAGAGGTGCACGAGGGTACGGCTACAATGGATTGGATGGAACAAGAACAGGAAAGGGGGATTACCATCACATCTGCCGCAACCACCACATTTTGGAACAAACATAGGATTAACATCATTGATACTCCTGGCCATGTGGACTTCACCCTTGAAGTGGAGCGAGCACTTAGGGTCTTGGATGGTGCCATTTGCTTGTTTGACAGTGTGGCTGGTGTGGAGCCACAGTCTGAAACTGTGTGGAGGCAAGCTGATAAATATGGGGTACCTAGAATTTGCTTCATCAATAAAATGGACCGCCTTGGGGCTAACTTCTTTCGGACAAGGGACATGATAGTCACAAACTTGGGTGCTAAACCCCTTGTGATTCAGTTTGCCAATTGGTTCGGAAGATAATTTCCAAGGGGTGTTGATCTTGTTAAGATGAAAGCTATAATATGGTCTGGGGAAGAGCTGGGTGCAAAGTTCGTATATGATGATGTTCCGGCTGATCTGCAAGAGATGGCTCAAGATTACCGATCACAGATGATTGAAACGATAGTTGAGCTAGATGATGAAGCCATGGAGAACTACCTCGAAGGTGTTGAACCGGATGAGGAAACTATTAAGAAATTAATTAGGAAAGGAACTATAGCAAACAATTTCGTCCCTGTATTATGCGGGTCAGCCTTTAAAAATAAGGGGGTTCAGCCACTGCTTGATGCCGTTGTGGATTATTTGCCTTCACCTCTTGAGCTGCCACCAATGAAGGGTCTGATCCTGAGAATCCAGAAGCAACGATTGATAGGCCCCCCAGTGTGAGGAGCCTTTTGCTGGACTAGCTTTAAATCATGAGTGATCCCTTTGTGGGGTCCCTCACATTTGTGAGAGTGTATGCAGGGAAGTTAACTGCAGGGTCGTATGTGCTGAATGCGAACAAAGGAAAGAAGGAGAGATTGGTAGACTTCTTGAAATGCATGCCAACAGTAGGGAGGATGTAAAAGTTTCGTTTGGCTGGTGATATTGTTGCTCTTGCTGGTCTAAAGGATACGATAACTGGTGAAACGCTTTGTGACCCTGATGCTCCCATTCTTCTTGAGAGGATGGATTTTCCTGATCCTGTTATCAAGGTTGCTATTGAGCCTAAAACTAAAGCTGATGTAGACAAGATGGCGAATGGTCTGATCAAACTTGCTCAAGAAGATCCCTCTTTCCATTTCTCGCGTGATGAAGAGATCAACCAGACAGTGATTGAAGGAATGGGAGAATTGCATCTTGAGATTATTGTTGATCGGCTCGAGCGGGAATTTAAGGTATGTAACTTACTCAACTGTTAATACAAAACCGATTTTGAAATATGCTTTTTAGAATTCTAAATTTCCAAGATTGTTTGAAAAACCACTTGTAACTTTCAGTGTTCTGGCATCCATCTCCCGCGTGCTGATAGGTCACATGCCTTTCTTATTGCTTTTGTTGATCCACTTTTCCACTACAGCAGGTTCTTCAGAAGCGCCACAACAAATTTCATTTAGTATTTGAGGATCCCTATTTGTCATTTATGTCAGCCGGTTTGTAACTTGGCTTTTCCAGTTGAAGCTAATGTTGGGGGCGCCACAAGTGAACTACAGGGAAAGCATTTCGAAGGTCTCTGAAGTAAAGTACGTGCACAAGAAACAGTCAGGTGGGCAAGGGCAATTTGCAGATATCACCGTGCGATTTGAGCCCTTGGAGCCAGGAAGTGGTTATGAGTTCAAGAGTGAGATCAAAGGAGGGGCAGTTCCTAAAGAGTATATACCTGGAGTAATGAAAGGCTTGGAAGAGTGTATGAGTAATGGAATTCTTGCAGGGTTTCCTGTTGTTGAGTGTGCGTGCTGCATTAGTTGATGGTTCATACCATGATGTGGATTCAAGTGTCTTGGCATTCCAGCTGGCTGCCAGAGGAGCATTCCGGGAGGGAATGAGGAAAGCCGGCCCTAAGATGCTAGAGCCTATAATGAAAGTGGAAGTTGTAACTCCTGAAGACCACCTGGGTGATGTGATTGGTGATCTGAACTCGAGGAGGGGCCAGATCAACAGTTTTGGTGACAAACCTGGTGGCCTCAAGGTAATGCAAACAAATCCAAGTGTTTTTTCTTGCGGAGGTTTTTTATTTACGCTTGTTAACTTTATGGTGTGCCTAAAACACAGATTAGGAAAACAAACCCTATCTCAGCTGTTCATTTTGTTTTGCATTATGAGCATAAATACAGTTTTTGGTTATATCCACCCTGAGGCAACAGCAGTCAGAGTTTTCTGTGCTCCTTCCCGCTAGCTTGGTGGCTTGCCTCCAACTCACGGCTATGATCTTGCTGAGCCTTCTTTAGAGAACTGCTAAATCCTTTTCATATTGGACATGTGTAATCGTCTTCCTGCCTGAAAATGTGTTTTGTTTTTGCTTGAATACTTCAGTTTCATTTGATTAGCCGAATTTTGTGCTCTTGACCTCTACCCGACCAAATCACTTGCCTGTTTCTAAGAATTAGAAAGCCTTTAATATTGTTGTAGCCTGCCACTCTATAGTTCATGACATCTTTTATGCCATGTACTGCCAGCTTGAGTGGTACAGTGTTCGTGGAACATCCTTTCTGGTTCTCGTGATCTAAATATGCAGAATGCCGCTTTAGTGGTCATCATGTTTATCTGTTGGGTTTGCCAAATGCACTTCGTAAATGTGCTTCTTTTCCAAAATGGAAACATACTTGCGAGAGAGATTCGTTGAATTTAACTTTGGAGTAGAAGACCCTTTGTGCTTTATCACTGAGATTAAATCTTTGTTCGTGAGATGCTCACAAGCTGGTTTTAACTCCAGGTTGTCGATGCCCTTGTTCCGCTAGCAGAGATGTTTCAATACGTAAGTACCTCCGCGGAATGACGAAAGGCCGTGCATCCTACACCATGCAGCTGGCCAAGTCGACATTGTCCCGCAGCACATCCAGAACCAACTTGCCTCAAAGGAGCGGAAGTTGCTGCCTAGACTAATTTTATGGTGAAAGCGATGATTTTCTTTTCTTCTGCTTTCTTTTTAATTTACTTCACAACTTCGATACGTGAACGCGAGCAGGACCGTGAAGATGGAGAGATAAAGGTTTTGATGCAGACTGTTTGGTGCCTTATAGGCGAAGTTGGAACTGTAAAAAATTGCCATTAAGTAGCGGTAGAAGTAGGTTTAGTGTTGTGAATGCTTCGTTAAGCATTAGGTTCGGCAATATAAGTAAGGAATCAAGGGGTCTTTCCAGATATATTACTCAAAAGCATCGACTCAATACGCGAAGTGAAATTTTTGTGCTCCTTTTCGGCCTTGAATTTTGTCAAATTGGGAATTCAATATTGTGGAATGAAAGAAATCCAATACCTGTAATTTATTGATAGAGAATATTAATGTGCGTGGCACAAAATTGAGCTTTTTAAAGATGGATCTTTTTTCACTTTTTTTGTTTTTGTTTTGGTTTTTTTTTACTCTTGCTAATGTTGGGTATGCACGTTTTCAGAGGTCAACCGCCCAAAAAAAATTGGTAATGCATTACTAAGCTTAAAAAACTTAGCGCGAGCTCCCTCAAATTCATAACAACTGGAACTTTTGGGTTTTAATTTAAATATGCAATTGGATTTACTCAGAATCACCACTTATATATTATGAGTCGACTAGAATGCAACTAGAATGTAACGATCTTACTTTACTTTTTCGAATCAGAGATTCATGCATACAGAGACTTGGTTTATGCCGGATAAATTTAACAGCCTTTCATTCTCTTTAATGTAAAAAATATTTAGAAAGTGATAAAACACTTTACTTTTGAAAACTATATATTTATGGATATAGGGACTTAGTTACGCTAGATTTATCAAACGCCTTTCTATACCTTTTTCATTATTGTTGAAATATTTAGCAGGCAGTCTTGGTCAATTTGAAGTCTAACCCACTAACATGCAGTGGGTGATCACGTGGGTGCACTATCAAATAATGTAACATTCAATAAATCAACGTAATAATAAATTGCTAGAAATAAGATAAACATGATTATAGCCTAAACATGATTTCTAAATCAATGAAAATGAATAATGTTTGGGCTTTTCTGTCTAATGAGAATTAAAGCAAACCAAAACCTCCTGGAAAGGATCTATGTGATCCTAATTTAATTAATGACATGTGACATGCGATCCATATGCAACCTGGTCATAATGATGGTCAAAAAAATTAAGAGTTAATCTAATATGACATGCAATGACATAAATGTTATGACATCTGATGACATGATGGATTTGATGACATGGTAACATGGCGACACAGCTATGATGCCATGGATGCAATTAACTTTATATGATATTGTTGCGACCCTCCCGAGATTTCTTTGGGTTTCAAGGGGGTTAATGGATTGCTAGGCCATCTTAAGATTTGGGCTTAGCTCGGGCCTTCCCAGACCCATACCAAATCGCGTCAGGAAATTTAAAATCCAAAATCGACCTTAGTGTGGTGAGTGACATGTGCATCGGTGCACGTGCAATAGGAGTCACCACCGATCATTTTCGGAGGGTATGATCGGAAACCCTGTCGAGCGATTGAGAGGAATCGCTCGATTCTACGAAAACCAGAGATTTTGGGTCTGGGGACTTAGTTACGCCAATATTGTTGTTGACGCCCTTTCGGTACCTAAGTTGAGTGATTTCCTAATCTAGAGGGTTCATGCATGTATTCTTTGGATAAGGTGAGTCCTAAAAGTCTAATGGGTTCATGCAAACGAAATATATCCATTCTATACTGAATTCTCGATAATTTGGTCGAATTTTCAGACTGTCACAGCACAAGGTCGGCGAGCTTGAACCTCTCCATAGGCTGGGGGTTGGGGCTCATCGTCCCGCATCATAGACCATCCCTGGGTTGCCGGCTGTCATCGAGGTCTCGCAGCCGACGGAGGAAGAAGGATAAAGGAAAAAGAAAGAAATAAAAAGAAAACGAAAAAGAAAAGATAAAAATAAAAAATGGAAAATGAAATTTCGTATTTTTTAAACAATAAAAATTTTGAATTATTTATAACTATTAAAAAAGTAAAAGTAAAAGGAAATGATAAAGAAATGTGAATGAGTGGAGACGGGAAAGATGGGGTTAAATATTTCCAACTTTTTAAAAAAGGAAATAATTTTTTTTAGTTTTGAAGGTATTTTTTTATGAGAGAAAAATATTTTTCTTGATTCGTTTATTTTTCATGAGACGAACGTTAGAAAATTCGGAATAATACCACGCTGTCGTTTTTAATTTCTCTGGAACACACAGGACTCAGTTGACTCGCAGCCAAACAGAACCAAGACACAGGAAATCTCGTGGCCAAACGGGCCGAAATTCCAGCATCACTACGCCGTTTCGCACGACTCTATGGAAGCGCAGGATGAACGGAGAACATTCCAGAACCACACTCCTCGCCAGAAGTCTCTCGTCTCCTCCTTTTCCCATCTTGTTCAGTCATTATAAACCCTAACACGTCTTTCCACTCACTCTCCTCCATTAATCACACTCCCTCCGATCTCGAATCCTTCTCTCTGCCCCTCGCGGATCGTCGTCTCACGAATCCCAACCCCCCATGGCCGACGAAGCCAAAGCCAAGGGCAACGCTGCCTTCTCCTCCGGGGACTACCGCTCCGCCGTCCGTCACTTCTCCGACGCCATCGCCCTCGCCTCCACCAACCACGTCCTCTACTCCAACCGATCCGCGGCCCACGCCTCCCTCCACAACTACTCTGACGCCCTCGCCGACGCCGAGAAGACCGTCGAGCTCAAGCCGGACTGGTCCAAGGGCTACAGCCGCCTCGGCGCGGCTTACCAGGGGTTGGGCCGGTATGACGACGCCATCTCCGCCTACAAGAGGGGGCTCGAGATCGATCCTAGCAACGAGGCTCTCAAGTCCGGCTTGGCCGACGCGGAGGCCGCCGCGGGGTCGTCCAGGAGCCGTGCTGCTCCGCCGCTGAACAATCCGTTCGGGGATGTGTTCCAGGGGCAGGAGATGTGGGCAAAGCTGACGGCCGATCCGACGACCAGAGGTTACCTGCAGCAACCGGACTTTGTGAGGATGATGCAGGATTTGCAGAAGAATCCTGGCAGTCTGAATCTGTACTTGAAGGATCAGAGGGTGATGCAGGCGCTTGGAGTACTGTTGAACGTTAAATTGCACGCTCCGGGTCAGGATGGGGGCTTTGAGGCCGCGGAGGAGGCTGATTCATCGCCAGCGAATAAGCCAGCCAAGGAACCGGAGCCGGTGCCAGAGCCAGAGCCAGAGCCGATGGAGATAAGTGAGGAGGAGCGAGAAGTAAAGGAGAGGAAGGCTCAGGCTCAGAAGGAGAAGGAGGCCGGTAATGCAGCTTATAAGAAGAAGGATTTCGAGACTGCAATTCAGCACTACACCAAGGCTATCGAGCTTGATGATGGGGATATTTCTTTTCTCACGAACAGAGCTGCTGTGTATTTGGAGATGGGAAGGGTAAGCACTTTGTCCTATATGGTGATTATATAGTTTATGTTTATTCGTTCTGGTGCTTGTTCTGATGTGAGCACGTATTTGGTTGAGTGCTTGTTTGTTGATTCTTATTAAGGCAAAAGTTTTGCTGGCTGCGCACCCAGGCAATGGTCTAGTTCGAGAATGTGCTCGCGAATGAGTAGAAGATATCTTGCTGGCGGTAGTCCTAAAAAAAATTTAATTTGAAGTACAAATGTTGCTCATGATTTTGTTCCGGTCTTGGGCCCTGCTTAATTGATTGGTTTAGAGCGATAGTTAGTATGGATCTAGGATGTGGACTAATGGGTAGACGGGTTATCTCCTTTATCTGACGGTGCTATTACCTGTTGGCAATACTTGAGTGGAACAAATAACTGTGTAAGTAGTAAGGACTCAATGCGTGGTGGAACGGAAATAGTAACAGAAGATGTTGGCTTGCCTGATGGACGTTGGAAATTGGAACAATGAACCATGAATCACTAAATGCTTTGCTATGGTGCTTTTTAATCAGCTTTTTTAAGTGTCTAAATGGCCTCTTTTAAATGGTTTCGGTTGATGGTCATGCGTGGAAATCAAGTAGAGTCGGTGTCAGTATCCTGTTCTGTATCTGAGCAGTGTTGCCATGTCTTTAAACTGTGTCCAGCCTTCGTGGCTTTGTTTATTGGAAGACAAATGGATGGCACTTTTCTTTCTTAGGAAACACCAATGATGGCCCACTGATGTGAAACCTGATAATTCTGGCTGCATGGCATTGAGGCTGAGCCTTAATTTCTATGCATATCCAGCACTGTGTTTGGGCATGTTCATTTGTGTTTAGGAGCATACTGAAGAATGGCAAATGGTACGAGCTTTCTTTTGTCCTAGCCTTTTTCTTTATACCAGCAAGCGTGGCAGCATTGGGGTTCTGGTATGGTTAATATAGGAAAGCAGATGTCCATTCTGAGTGATGACATTTCTAGAGGAGTTCTTGATAACTGTCTCAATCTTGGTGTTGAAATTTTTGCACTGAGATAACAAGAATCTGAAGGCAAGAGCAATTCCTAATGTTGTTCTTTTTACCGAAGGAAAATGAAGCATTTGCTGTTGGTAATGCGTCTATCAATATTTGTGGAGCAGCCCAGTGTTGTAACTTGCATGGCATATTGATGAATGTTTTTGATTTTATGATTGTGTTGCAATTCCTGCTTAGTTTCTGATAATCTTCTTTAATCAGAGATTCTGAGCAATTGAATTGATCCTAAGAAGCATGTGGCCCTACAATAACTTTTGACGTTGAACTAGTCATTTTGCCCTTCAGTTGTATGTGTCCCTTTTTCAGTTGTTGTATTTCTTGCCACTAGATATTTTTATCTGGCTTCTCCTTTCTCATATTTTGACACTGTTTCCAGTATGAGGATTGCATCAAAGATTGTGATAAGGCTGTTGAAAGGGGAAGAGAACTTAGATCAGACTACAAGATGGTAGCTAGAGCCTTGACAAGGAAGGGAACTGCACTTGTAAAGATGGCGAAATGCTCTAAGGACTATGAACCTGCTATTGAGACCTTCCAAAAGGCTCTTACAGAGCATCGCAACCCAGACACACTGAAGAAACTAAACGAGGCTGAGAAAGCAAAGAAGGAACTGGAACAGCAGGAATACTTTGATCCTAAATTGGCTGATGAAGAGCGCGAGAAAGGTTCTGTATTTTGATTTATCTATATGCATGTCTGATGTTCATTCGTGGTCTCTCTCTGTTATTTTATTTACTTGATTAGTGCTGAAGCACTGCCTACGTGTGTGGACAGGAAATGAATATTTCAAAGAGCAGAAATATCCTGAGGCCGTGAAGCATTACTCGGAATCGTTGAGAAGGAACCCTAGGGATGCAAGGGTAAATATTTGGGTTTATTGCTATTTGTATCTCAGTTGGAGCATTGCTGATGCTTGTTTTGTCTGTTTCAGGCATATAGTAATAGAGCAGCATGCTACACGAAACTTGGGGCCTTGCCCGAGGGTCTGAAGGATGCTGAGAAATGCATTGAGCTTGATCCAACTTTCTCCAAGGGTTACACACGAAAAGGTGCCATTCAGTTCTTCATGAAGGAATATGATAAAGCTTTGGAAACATACCAGGCGGGGTTGAAGCACGATCCAAGCAACCAGGAATTGCTCGATGGTGTACGAAGGTATGGGCATTGATGATGGATGTCCGCTTATACTGTTGGCTTTTGTGATATTGATTGTTGCATTACATATTTGAATTCTTAATACTTGTTACAGATGTGTAGAACAAATTAACAAGGCAAGTCGTGGTGATTTGACTCCAGATGAGTTGAAGGAGAGACAGGTGCTGCATCTTGTCAAAGTTTTAGCTTTTACTGATTCAGTTGTTTAGGGAGGATCCTTTTATTACATCTCTCTCTTTTCTGTAGGCCAAGGCAATGCAGGATCCAGAGATTCAGAACATCCTCACAGATCCTGTAATGAGACAGGTTAGGAAACTGATCTCATGATACTAAGCAATCTGCAGGATTTTATTGGGTTGGCTAACATCCACTTGTGCTTGGCAGGTGTTGATAGACTTCCAGGAGAACCCGAAGGCTGCGCAAGAGCACACGAAGAACCCAATGGTGATGAACAAGATCCAGAAGCTGGTCACCGCCGGAATCGTCCAGATCAGATGAGTACTGTAATTTGCATGAGAAGGTCATCAGTTTTTATCTGTAATTCCCTGGTGTGAAATCGAGTGGTCTTAACTGTTGGAAACATATTTTAGTTGCAATTTTTGAAATGCTTTCTTCACGGTATAAATCGTGGGTTCTTTTTTGGTTCCACCGCCGCAATTTTGGTGTTCTGTCAGATTTCTCAGTGGTATAGATATACCTGAAATTTGACTCTTGGTAATGCAACAATTGTTCTGAAGTGAAGAAAAAGGGGGTGTTACTGGTGTAGCCTCTGTGGGTAGAATCGGTGTTTGTCGGTTTCCTTATCAGAAGTTGAAGAGAGTTCTAATGAGTTGATACAGAATGGACTCCTTACCAGTTCCCCTGTAAGGCAAGGCCAATCAAGGAGATGTGCCTTTTCACTCTTGTAATGAACGTGTCTAGTCTTTTATGGATGCTTAGACGAAGTGACATATATGGAACAAGGAAAAATGCCAGTCAATCTAGTGTGGTGCAGTGTTGCGGTCGAATTATTTCGTCTCGATATAGCTATCATCGTAAGAAATCTGCTGGGCATTGGAAGGAGGAGAAAGCCAAGAGTAGGTGGAAGGTTGTCAATCGACATTGACGACAGCGGCTTCCTTCCGAGTCGAAACATTCGCATATCTGCTTAGCTGTGTTGATGTCAAGGATCGAAAAGTATCAGTGTCAAGAAAAAGTTCGTCCCCAAGAGAAAGGCTTATGAATGCAAATACCTTCAGTTAAGCGTGTCCCGGATGTTTGTGCTGTCAAAAGCGAAACGAGATCGGTCTTCTGGGCTTTCTGTAAATGATGCCTGCCGTGATGTGATCGAGGAATCGGGGCACGCCTAGAATCTCAAACTCATAGCATGGAGACTACTCACATGCTTTTGTCAAGCGGATGGGGAGGCTAATCGAATCTCAGAAATTAGGAGCGCTGCTTTTCGATATGGCCACATAGCAAGTACCAGGAATATTAGACGTGGAAATCAAGGTTGATAACTAATGGTAATAGCTCACGATACTCCCTAGACAATCAACTTCACTCGACAATTATAATCGGAATGCCTAATTCGAGGTTTGCACCCCCAACAGCCCCAGCTTTGTCGTGGCTTGGCCTGGAACGACAAAAGATTTAGAGTTTATATCTAATTCTATTCCAACAGCCTCAGCTTTGTCATGGCTCGGCCCGGAAGGACAAGGAGATTAGAGAATCTTATTAGTTCTAAACCCGGATCAAATAAGGACCGCTCAAGAACGGTGCTGTGGTCGGTAGGTCCCTCCATTCAACCTAGTGAAAGATAATATAATCCTAGATAAATGTGGGATCCTAATCAAGCACCAACAAGAAAATCATTTAATGATCTTCATAAATAACTATCGACCCGAAATACACCAGGTAAAATCGACAAGAAAGGGGAGTGATTACGGTGCTTTTGCAGCCCTAAAATCTCCAAGCGCTCAATAACCAGACGTCAACCGCAAGCTAATTAACACGACTAGACATTACCTGTCTCTCGATCCATCGTCACGGTATATCCATTCAATCTTCGTCGGCACGTTCTGTTTTTGGCGAAACGGAACGACCCTAAGTTGCAAGTCCACTTTTCGTCAAGAAAAATCAAACCTCAGCTTGGAAAAGCTCCAGATTTCACACACCATACTTGAATTATTATAAGGTCCATTTCATTGCCTCTGTTCAAGAGAGCTCATTTTCCGTCCCAAAGGAAAAATATTAGAGTTTGTCGAGCAGAGCTGCGATTAAAGAACAAAATGACAAAATGTCTTTTCCTCATCAAAATAGCTTTTTATCAGGACTTTCAGCAAAGAGTCTTCACACAGAGAAAGCCAAAGACCGCCTCGCCATTCCGTAAGCTCGCACACCTGGTGCGCGGAGGAGCTTCGAAGGACCCTCCGTTTTCAGACCTCCTTCACGCGTGTCGCTCTCTTCTACTGCATGCAACCCCTGCTTTGCCGTGAACAAACAACAAAGGCTCTGACTCACGCTCTCGGTCTCGGTCTCACCACCTTCTCTCCCTCTCTCTGCTGTGTCACCTCCCCCACCACCCCTTCTCCTTATCTACTCTCTCTCTCTCTCTCTGCGCCTTCTCGCCGCCGTCTCCGTTTACTTTGTTTAGTTCGCTTGAAGCGGATTCTTGTCCCTCTGTGATCATGGGTCGGCGACATGCTTTCTTTATCAGCTCGGCCTGGCTGCTCATGCTCGCAGCTTGCTTGGAAGCCCGGGGAGTGAGCCGACCCGACTGGACGTTCGGGTTTGCCGAGCCGGAGATTCGCATGCCATCCGAGAGAGAGGTAGCCGTGGGTGATGAAGGCCAGGGGGTCGGGACAAGATGGGCCGTTCTCGTGGCCGGTTCGTACGGTTATGGAAATTACAGGCATCAGGTAATATTTTGCTCTGTCTTTTCTTAACTCGATCCATCTCTGGCTCCCTGTTTTCATCTGTCACATGGAAAAGTTTTCTGCATCTCTTAAACCCTCGCGTTTTCTTCTCGAGGACTCATCAATTGGGGTTGAGCTTAAGTTTAAGCTATCGTGAAGAGACATGAGGCCATGTTGTGTAGCTTTCAAATGGTGGATAATCTCACCTCATTAACATACTTAAAACAGCTTTTATCTTCCTTGTTTCTACAAACGATAGTTTAGTATACTCAAGAATGATCAGTGAAGATGCAAAAGTGCATGCGTTTGGGCATATGAACATGCAGGCGGATGTGTGCCATGCGTATCAAATACTGAAGAAAGGAGGGCTCAGGGAAGAGAACATAGTGGTGTTCATGTACGACGACATTGCCGCGCATCAGTTGAACCCTAGGCCTGGGGTCATCATCAACCATCCCAATGGTGATGATGTCTATGCTGGCGTGCCTAAGGTTTGAATTTTCTCTTTTGTCTTTTTTTTTTCTTTTCCTGTGCCTTGCACTTGCTTGAAGAATATTCCACTCCATTGTGGTTGTCGTCTGCCTTTTGTATAGGCTTAAAAGTTTATTGATTGTCTTTCGGTTGAGTAAAAAGAAATTTTTCCTGGCCACTTTGTTGGTGGATGATTGGGTGGTTTGGAAGATATTTGGGTCATTCTGATTGTGATGGATGGTGATAAGGGGATCATCATTTAGATCCAATCCATTGTCTTTGTTGGTATGTACTGAAGTTAATTATTGAGCAGAACCTAGTTGATAGACTTCAATCTTGAAACGGAGACATTGAAAAGGACTCCAAGGGAAGTTATGTTGAATCGTTTTTCTTGGTTCACTTATGGATCATGGAACAAACTAGGAAGTGGAGAATTAATGGAAGTGAAGCAGATTTAATAGTTTGCTGATATCGATGGTGATCATGGCAGGACTACACTGGCCAAAACGTTACTGCAGCGAATTTGTACGCGGTGCTTCTTGGGGACAAGAGCGCCGTGAAGGGCGGGAGCGGGAAGGTGGTTAGTAGCAAACCGGATGACAGGATCTTCCTCTATTACTCTGATCATGGAGGACCTGGTGTTCTGGGTGAGCCTTAGTACTAGTTCTTCTGTGTTAAATCTCCCGCAACTTCTTTGCTAGTTTGTCCTGGGTAACTTCAAACCTGAAAGAAGTTCGACTTGGCTGTGACGGTAGTTTTGACCGATAGGAGTTGCCGAGCTTCAAAATGATGCGTGGTGGAACTTATACTGTGAAAAGAGATGAGACATTGATCACTTTGTGTTTTGGAGTTTAATCCCATTCGATGCATTTTGACAATCACAAGAGATACTTGTCTAACCAGCTCTGTAGTTTGTATCTGAATTGGACAGAAAATACATGATGGTTTTGTCCCAGAAAGGCTGCATGTTATTTTTTTATCGTGGTGGTGATGGTTCAAAGAGGTCTCTCATGAAGATCTTCAATTTGTGCCAAAATTGGGGACTCTTGGACATCACTAATTGCTAATCGACACAGGGATGCCGAACATGCCATTCCTCTATGCCATGGACCTCATCAACGCATTAAAGAAAAAACATGCAGCCAAGGGCTACAGAGAGATGGTATTGAGAGTTCATTCTTGAAATCAGCTTTTCACTTGCCCATCATTTTTCGCTTTTAGTCATCCGATGAGGCGCAATATCCCTGGCCTGTACACAGGTTATATACGTGGAAGCATGCGAGAGTGGGAGTGTCTTTGAAGGGATAATGCCGAAGGATTTAGATATCTATGTGACGACAGCGTCGAATGCACAGGAGAGCAGCTTTGGAACTTACTGTCCCGGGATGGAACCTTCACCACCTCCTGAGTATATCACTTGCTTAGGTGACCTGTATAGTGTAGCATGGATGGAAGACAGGTTAGTAAGTCTGGTTTTCTGGAGTGTAGTCTTTTCCTAGAATAACTGCCACACCGATTAGAGGAGGACATTAAGTATATGAAAACTCTAATTGTTCTATATAAAGCCTTGTGCATTTGGACTTTTCGACTCTCTGTGTCCCCGATAGAATTGATTTTCCAGTTACAGAATCATATGTTGTCCTGCTGTTAATTGATGATCTAACTCTATGCGACCTTCGACAGTGAGACTCACAATCTCAAGGAAGAAACCGTCAAGCAACAATATAAAGCGGTAAAGTTGATGCTCTGAGCGTTTGATTTGCTTAGAACCCTGTGACTGAGGTTGGTCACTGACAGATCAACGATCGTGATTGCGCAGGTAAAGCTGCGGACATCCAATTTCAACACGTATAATGCCGGTTCACATGTGATGGAGTATGGGAACCAAAGCATTAAGGACGAGAGGCTTTACTTGTACCAAGGTTTTGATCCTGCAACGGTGAACTTACCTCCGAACAGAGTCCCTCTCGAATACATGGGCGTCATTAATCAAAGAGATGCGGATCTTCACTTCCTCTGGCAGATGGTGAGCTTAAGCTACATCTTTACTCTGATTAATACCTTAGTGTGCATCCATTTTTTAGGATATTCTGTAAATAGAAGATGGGTCTTTTCTTCCTCATCCTCTGTAGTCTCCTCAAGTCAATGGACCGTACAAAGGTACTTGTTCTACACTCAGAATCAGGATGTTGTGCCAATGAAAATTGGCGCTACTAATTTCAGTGCACCAGCACAAGAGAAACTTTCAGATGTACAATTAAGCGTTGGATTTCACTTTGGAATGATATGCTATAGATTGAATAAGCCTGTTGCAGCTTCTCTACTTCAAGCCTTGACTGGACATTATGCTATGCAGTACAAGAGAACAGAAGACAATTCAGAGAAGAGGAAGGAGATCCTAGGGCAAATATTAAGCACCATGACGCACCGAATTCATCTCGATGGAAGCATCAAAATGATCGGTGCACTTCTTTATGGACCTGAGGCTGGCTCGTCTGTCCTAACCGCCGTGAGAGAGCCCGGTCTGCCTCTGGTCGATGACTGGAAATGCCTCAAATCTATGGTAACTCTAAATCTCGTACTGATCTTTTTCTCTTCCCTGTCTTCTCTTGCGAGTTGGCAACGACTTCAATAAAACTTTGGATTGTCGTAGGTTCGAGTCTTCGAGACGCATTGCGGTCACTGACGCAGTACGGGATGAAGCACATGGGGGCGTTCGCCAACATCTGCAACAGCCGAGTGACCCACGAATCGATGGAGGAAGCTTGTGCAAGTGCATGTGGCGGCCATGGTGGTCTCTTGCATCCTTCAAATCTTGGTTTCAGTGCCTGAATGGGTTAGGGAACTTGTGTATATAGTTCAGAAACATAAAGGAGTCCGTCTCAGTGGTCCCACTGTTTATGCAATCGCAATGATCTCAGTATCATGATATTGCAGATTGGTTTACATAAAGATCAGGCAAAAACTATGCATCCGCAAACTCTGTTTTGTAATAATGAATCTGTCAGACTCTTTGCCTCGTATACACAAGCAATCCGATAATAATGGAAGCAACTGAAGCAGCTTCCTTAAATGTTTTAGCTGAGAATTATTAGGATTGTGTGCACAATCATAATAAAGACATAATATGGGTTTAAATTATAAAAGTCCTCTCGCACCCACGTGGCGTCGTCGGGGCGGCCTCCTCGGACTTCGTGCTTTCTTGTCGATCGGGTACATTACATGAATAACCTTGCATGGGCATGAGAAAAAAGGGTCATCTGCTTCGATTTAACAAGTAAGAGTTCACAAGTTTTAGACATGCAAGTCATGGAAGCTCTAAGCGGATTCTATCATTTCATTTGTGAAGGAACATCGTTTCTAGGTTGAATTTGATTCTTCCCACATGGTACGACCCGAGGTGAAGGTGACCAAAACGGTTGTTGATTAGCTAAACGTCACACGTAACATAGTTTGCTTATTGTTTGTTCACTTACGATCCGACCTTTGCTAACTTGTAACGAGCGGACGTGGGTTCAGTTAACTAGTTTTTTTGGCAGCATATCCAATGTTTCTCGAAAGAACAATGCATTACTTTGAAATCTCGAGAATTTCGTTGTCCATTTCATATTGAAGCACCATCCTTGCTCTGCTAACCTAGTGCGACAGCCGTGTGGCAAGCTCACTCAAATTGACCGGGTAGTTACAGCTTGTGTATGATGTCGCAGCTATGGAATTTCCATGGTCACGGTCAAGACGATTTGATGATGCTATCCTTTCTCACCGTTCATCGATGAAAAATGTACCAAAATCAGGTTATTGAAGCAAAAATTAAAGTTTGAAACTCATGGAATTAATCTCTTTTGCTTTGGTTAACCTGAGGAGAAAAATGAGACACCACAAAAATAGAACGATGAGCTATATGAGGTAGGAAACTCTTGGTACGGTTCTTAGGGAAGGAATTGACCCACCTATTCTGATCAGAAAGAATAGGCCATTTGATAGGGAGATTTTGAAATCGCGGAGGCTTGGTTCGATCAAGTTGCGGTGTATTGGAAACAAGCTATACCTCTCACTCTTGATAAATCTATCGAAGCGCAGAATTGGTTGAAGATCACGAGGCGTTTCGAATAAGTATTTTTGTTGGAATGTTGATACATAACTAATAGAATACTTGAAGTATCTACATTGCCCAATAAAATAATCTTATCAATATTGTTATAAATGATCTTTCTCTCGTGTTTAGCTCCTTGAATCTAGAGCTGCTTGGCATTCTAACTTAGTTTCAACAATGCACTTCTTGGATCGAGCAAGTGGAATTGCTTGTGTCCACGTTCCGAAGGCACGCCTCTCTTTCAAGAAAGATTCGCGGCATATCAAGCCTTGGTAAGGTTCTTCGCTTTACATCGAATTAAACATGCTCCACCGCTTGTGCGGGCCCCCGTCAATTCCTTTGAGTTTCATTCTAGTTACAGCACTGCATGGGTCGATATGCACAGCGCCTAGTATCCATCATTTACGGCTCGGACTACCGGGGTATCTAATCTCATTACTCCCCTAGCTTTCGCCTTTCAGTGTCAGTTTCGGCCCAACAGAGTGCTTTCGCCGTTGGTGCTCTTTCTGATCTCTACGCATTCCACCGTTCCAACGGAAATTCCCTCTGCCCCTATCGTACTCCAGCCTGGTAGTTTCCACCGCGTGTCTAGGATTGAGCCCTGGGATTTGTAGGCTCTAACTCATCTTTCAAACATGTGAGCCACACTCAAGATTTTATAAATTTCTGTCACATCACTTGGTATATCGATGCGATAAATCAATACCGATTCGATAAATCAATCTCTAATTAGTCCTGAATCATCCGTTAGTTTTGGCACGACCCGGGACTCGGCCCATCCATTTGAGCATGCGGAGAAGAAGATGACCCTGATGATGTGATGATGGATTGAGCCGAGAGAGACGTTGCAACTTGCCATTTTACGATTCCTTCTCGTCATTTTGTTTATTCGTTCGGGTACACAATGTCAGCAATTTTTAACGCACAGGTCAACATAAACAACCTGATTGTCCTCTTGGTGACGTGGACACCGAACACTGAACCGCGCACGTAAAGACGAGTTAGAGCCGTGTCAGATCCGCACTCCTCAGCCCTAAATTGGGCCCGCACTTTACTCCGACATCTGTGGGCCCAAGGTCCACTCCATTTTCGGCCCAAAGAAAAAGGGGTTCGCGCGCTGGACCGCAGCAACTCGAAAAGCACGTTATGCCGACCTGATCTTTTTCGCTTTATTCCTATCGGTCGCTTTGTATCCACCGTGGCGAAGAAAAACAAATCCCGTTAGTGAAATCAAGAGTCTTTATTTACTTTTTCCAGTGTTATTTCAAGCTAAAAATCGCACAAATGAAACTAATATTTACATGATGATTCAAGCTAACGAGATTGGCATAGTTTCGAAAAATCACGTTGCCACATGAACTCTGCTCCTACATTGTGTCCCGGATTGTCAAGCGATCAGTTGTCGGTATAAAAGTTTTCTTATGCATTTATAGTTGGATGAGTGACGTGTCGGTTTAGAGCTAGCTTTGTAATTGCTAGAGGTGAGCAAGACGGGCTGGTCGGATCGAGAACCACCCGGATCAAACTGGACTAGATTGGTCAGTTGGTCTTGTTCTCGGAGGCGTCGGTCCAATTCTTGGTTCCTAAAATGGAATCGGTGATTGGGTGATCTTGTTTTTGGTTCCAAGGGAGAATTGGACTTCTCGAGTTGCACGAGTGGAGCGAATTTCTTTTTTCTTTTTTTTTAAATACAAACCTAATTAGTATTTTCACGAGACTCTCAATCTCTCACGCATCTTTTCTCTTTCCCTCGCCTAGAGGAATTAAAAATCTTAAGCATTAGTTGGTGTGATCTGTATGGTACCAAAGGAATGATCAGTTTAGGGTGTGTATGGCAACACATCTTCTCTAGAATTCAAATTCTGGCCAAAAGATGATTTTTCTACTTCTACTTATGAGTCAAAGTTGATTTTTTTTTTGAAGATAAGTAATTTTTTTTACTTCTTTAAGTGACTTCAAAATTACTTCTAGAGCAGAAAAATACTTCAGAAGTGAAAAAATTAAGTTGCGTAATCAAACAGGTTTATTCTGAATAATAACACAATTTTCATAGAGAGCCGTGGCCAACATCATGACAGAAGCCATGGGGAAACAAAAATCAATTCCTATTGGCAGTTAGACGCGCATGCAGAGGTATGCTGATAACAGGAGCTAAGGCTTCTTAAAATTTAACATCGCATGTAACAATGAAGTCCGGCAATCCCCGCACGAGCAGAAGTCAATTTCGAAATGAAGTCCGGCAATCCACACGGCAACGAAGTCCTGCAATCCATGCTGATAACAGGACCTACGCTCCTCAAAAATAAATTTCGACCGGTTCCAAGCATCTCCGGTTCGATCCACAGTTTCAAAAAATGGAAACCGTTCCCTGTAGTCCAATTCTCAGTTCTTGGGTGAGACTGGACCGGGTAAAAAACCGATCACCTTTGTAGTCGCATTTTCCACGTTACAAGCATCCTAGCGTGATTTCTTTTTTTTTTTTTTGGGGGGGGAGGGGGTTTCAGATCGTAGTAGCGTGAATTGAGTATATTATTTCTCACATGGATAGCAAATGTAGTAGATATCTTCTAATCTTTTCAATGCCTTTTGTGAAGAGTAAATTCTAGTCTTTGCAATGCAATCTACAGTTCACTTAGCACCCACACAAAAAGGAGAAAAAAAAAAAAACTACGACAGCTAAAAAAAGAAATTACAGAAGAAAATCTAGAGGTAAAAAAAAAAGCGCAAAGAAAATCAAGTGATCGCTTATTATATCAAAATTTGAGTCGCGAAATTCCCGCCGACCACCCAATCCTGATCCCCGAAGGCCCCACCCGCGCACTCAAACTCAAGGGAGAGAATCTCAGCTCCGCCGCCCCCGCGCCGTCATCCGCCGGAGACCGCCGCCCACCGCGGCGATCCTGGTCTGGACCCTCTCGAGCTCGGAGATCCCGCAGGGAAGCGTGATCGCCCCCGGGTGGTCGTACCCGTAGACCCGCTCCGCCTCCCGCAGCAGGTCCCCGAATAGCGGGTGGTTGAAGTACATCACGGGCACCATTACCCGACGCGCGTCGCCCCCCGACTGGCCCACCACGTACACCGCCATGTGTCCCTTCGGCACGTCCGGCGACGGGCCCTTCTCTCCCGGGTCGTGCCCGAGCCGGACGTACCCGCGACGGCCGGGCTTGAGGTGGCGCAGCCTCTGCCAGGCCAAATTGAGGATCTTGCGGATGGGGTTGCGACGAGTTCGAGGAGGGGGAGAGCCATGGGGCTGTACGTCGGGTACGGGTTGTGGAATCCGGGTAGGGAAATCCATCGGAAGAGCTTTGCGAGCTTGGTTCGGAGCCTGAATCCTCGGCATCTCCTCCTCCTCCTCCTACTCCTCAAGCTGGTAGCGATATCAAGGTCGCTCATCATGAAATTCGCGATACCCTCTTTCCGTTGGTGGGTGTTGAAGAGATTATTGGAGTCCACTTCGAGATGAAGCTAACAGTGGATTTGTATGTGGCGTTTACGGCGTGAGTAGAATCTTTATGGGGCGGTCAAAAGCACTTACGCCAGAGAGAGAGAGAGAGAGAGAGAGAGAGAGAGATGGTCGGCACGCGGAAAGGAGGTGTGGACTCGAGGGAGTGTGAGGATGCCGAGTGGATTTGGTGCATGTGGAAAATGGAGCCAAAGTGATGATTTTATAAGGGATGATGGCACAAATGGTTCGTGAACTTTGATCCAATATATAATATAGCGCTTGACCTTTTAATTTGATCAATATGATCTCTAAACTTTAACTCAACGTGTAATGTGTTCATGAATTTTTAATTTGACCAACATGATCCGAACTTTTGAAGTATGTTCAATTTAGTCTTTGAATTATAAGAAAATGTTCAACGTTTAAGGAAAAGGAAACCCAAAAAGAAGAAGAGATTAAGTTGAGATTAGGGTAATTTATTAGTGGGGGATGAAGTTGAAATTACTGAATCGGTTAACGTTTTCCATGACCAGTCCAAGGACTCAAATTATTGAATCGGTTTCATTGAAGATTCTAGTAGGTCAAAGTCACCGATTTATGTTGTTCATGTTTGACACATCGGTTGCTCTAGATTCGAGTGTGTAGATAGGGAGCGATTGTGTCGATGGTGAAGTTGTTTACTGAGTTAGTTAGATGTTATGAATTGAAGAATCTAAGCATATGGATACATAGTAGTAAAACCCTAATGACCCCGAGATATTGATTGAGTGATTGAATTAAAAAGGGTTACTGAGTAGTTAGATGTTATGAATTGAAGAATCTAAGCATATGGATACATAGTAGTAAAAACCCTAATGACCCCCGAGATATTGATTGAGTGATTGAATTAAAAAGGGTTAAGATCAAGCTTCTAAAAAGGAAGGACGTTTTGGGTACAATATTAATTGCACAACTTTCGTGATAGAATACTTAAATATCACATCACATATGGATTCAATAAATTAAACTTTTAGAACTAAATTATGTTAATAAAGTAGAAAGTCTGAGTTCAAATCTTTTCGAGCAATCGTAATACCACCTGATTGCTCCATAAAAGAAATTACAATTTTTTTTTGAATTTCACCTTTTCAGCCATATTGATTTTCAAAAAAAAATTCAAATGATTGTCTGAATTACCATTGTTTTCTTAAATAAAGGCTTGGAATGGCCACATCAGACTCAAGATAAGGGTATCCCTCACCAATTGGCCAAATAGTTCACTGATCAGCGGCATTTTTGTCTAAAGACGATTTTAATTTCAATTATTTATTTATTTATTTTCTTTTACTCATTTGAGTTTTCTTTCTTGGCTGCGGTCGGTGAAGGCCCAACGACTCTCGTCAATTGCTTCGAGGTTGCCTCATCCAGGTGAGGCCGCCCCTCGCCCAATCCTCTCTGGTGGTCGCCGAAAAAGAAAGAAACAATGAAAAAATAAAGGGGGAAAAAAAGTGAAAGATGAAAATGCCTTTATTAGCCGGAAAGTTAGATTTTTACTTGAGACTGTTATGGCTACTTCAAACTCTTATCTAAAATAGAATTCACCCGACACCATTATTTGAGATGTTTCCATTGTTTTTTCCGTTGCTCCACGGAGCTTTACGAGGACGGACGTATCGGCTCTCCTTTCCTTTCGTTAATCGGACCGGTGAAGAAAGACGGACATTTTCCGGCGAGTTCAGCGGGTGAGTTGCCGTGCCTGTCGTTATCGATCACGACGTAATTAGTCGTCACGGATTATAATTAAAAACGTGGACGCAACACCGTTAGCTTCGATGAGATCTAACCTAGGACCACGATATCAATAAAAGCGTACGGGGCTTCGGAATCTTGGCAAGCCAAAGAGACCTTGAAACTTGTCGTACGTTGATTGATGTTGGACTCTCCGATCGACCACACACGTGTCCTCTGCGTCCAATGCTTAATTTCGCCTCTTCTTCATTTCAACTTTTCTCTCCTTGGGGATGGTAGGGCTGCTCAGAACTTGGCGAAACCCTTGTACAATGAGTTACTATCACGAAAATTTCAACTTAATATATTTATAATAAATTCATCAAAAATTAATTATTTATTATAAAAATTCTAAATCGATAGATTTATGATAAATTTACCATAATTTAATTTTTTAATACTGAAAACACTTGTGACAAATTTTTCATATGTTAATTTTCGTTAAATTAGATTAATACCACGAAAGATCCTAAACTAGTACACACATAATAAACAAATGGTAAAAATATAAATCGGTACACCTGTCAATTACTTCGCGTCATCCAACTCAGTAATTTGATGGTACAATTTAATGAAAATTAACGGGCGGTAAATTTGAAACAAAATGTACCGGGTTGAGATTTGCGGTGGTCAAAAAAATAGTTTGAGATAAATTTGTTATAAATATATCAATTTAAAATTTTCTTGGTATTAACTCTTGTATAATCCCTTCATTAAACAAGAAGGAGTCGGATATAGGAATGGAAAGGCAAGAAAATGTGACCTCCTTGGTTCAAGGAGAATGGCCACATAAACTGGAAATGCGTAATGTAATAGTGGCTTGAATTCAAAGAGGTTTTCTTTTTTTTTTTTAAAAAATCCTTTAGCAGGTAGCTTGTACTTGTAGTACTTTGTGACGGGCTCTTTTTGGGCAGTTAGATGGGAAATAAATGGCGTGCCTTCGTAGAAGTTCCAACAGGGAAAATGTGTAGGACTATGAATTTTCCCTCTTCTTCTTCTTCTTCTTTTATTTAAAATTTCTTTCTAATGACTATTCATTTCTACCAGACTTTAGGAGGCTGCACAAGTCAAGAAAAGGACCGAGACCAGTGAGGACTAACGGGAACTAACATCACATGAGATGGGAACGTTGTTTGTTTCGGTTTTCGTTTAGTAAAACGTGCGAATTTCCACATATGTAGTGAAGATAAGGATTTGCGAAGAAAGGCATGCCCGCCTTTCATTGTTGTCGCCACTGTTGTCAAGAGATTTTTTTCTCCTGCGGGGGTTCCAGAACACATGCAATTCCATGGAGAACGTTCATTGCATCATGACTTGTTGGGCATCAACATGATGACGACGAGGGGACGCTGGTTTCGGAATGGATCGGTTCAGAGATTGAAACTTTGGAACCTATATCAATCCTGAAAAATTTGAAGTTGAAAATAAAGCGAGTTACATGTGGAACCTGCCTCGAACTAATATTACCTCTAGTACCTTTTTAGTCAACACCTAGTAAAGTCTTATTTTTTTTTTTTTGTCGATTAGTAAGGTCTTGTTAGTCGAGTGGGTCTTGTGTGCCCGTTTCTAGCCGCCCGTCATGGGTTTCATTTTCCCTAGTTCTATCTCACTTTTTTTTTAAAGATAAGGTGTATAAAATGGGTTCAACTCTAGAACTGGTCTGTTTCATTTGTTCCCAGTTCGAGCCGGCGTTTTTGACATAAGAAATGGGACTGAACCAGTTCGGTCAGGTTGCCGGATTGAACTAGCTCGGTTGCTTACTCCTAGATGATGTTAGATAGACGTCAAAAGAACGAAAAATATGTACGAATATAGCAGCAGAAGATCAGGACATGTGCAAGTCGCTTGTCGATTCCTAGCAGGGAAGACAATTGCTTATGCTATCTTCCATTCTCCTTCAAAGGAAATTAGGCGCGCATCAACTTCGAGTTGAGAGAAACTTGTTGAGAGCAAAACGATGGCGTCATGAATTTCGTGCGTGGTTGCACTACTGTTGCATATAAATCATTTGAGGACAATTTGATCGTAGTAACTAGGGTTGAGCATAATGGATAGACCGAACTGAAAATTGCCCAAAATCGGCCGATTTAGTCTAGTTCTCAGTTCCATAGAATCGGAACCAGTTACAGGAACCGGACTGGACCGAATAATAATTTTCCTAAAATTTTTTCCTAAAGATAAACCTAAGTCTAAGATGCTTAGGATGCTTAATTTGACTTTCAGGTTTAGCAACAACGCGATGCAATTAACCAAAGGTGGTCCAGTAAATATGTTATTAATGAGAAAATTTATGACGTCAACATCATCGTTGGGGTTGGCAGTTGATAAACTCAAACAGTAAAGCATAAAATATATTAAAATAAAAGCACATACATGGATTTTTTTTTTAAAAAAAAAACATAAGGGGAAAAAAGGACTAAACAGGATAATTTGGAACATATGGAATCTGTCTCTCTACAATATGAATAACTTTTCTCCATAACTTTTCTCCACTCTATCCTAAGACAGACCGTACGCCAATCTATTTCCACTTCATCAAATCTTATTTTACTACCTTCCCTAAGTAAATTTCGATCGACCTCTTCCTTTTTTTTATGTCATGTTCTTTGTAAAAAAAACTTCTGTTCTTACCAATGCATCTAGGGATCTATGGAGAATATGTCCAAATCGTCTTAATCTATGTTCTCTCATCTTCTCTACTGCTAGTATTATTCCAACTTTTCGTTGAATATCCTCATTTCTTATCTTATCTATCATTGTGTGGCCACACATCCACCTTAACATTTTCATTTCTGCTACCCTCATTTTATACTCATGTTGCTTCTGTGCTAGCCAACAATCAGCTCCATATAGCATTGTAGGTCATATTATTATTCTATAAAATTTTTCTTTTAGCCTAAGAGGGATTTTGCAATCACATAAAAATCCCTGATGCACTGCGCCATTTCATCAAGTCTGCTCTGAATCTATGATTGACATCCTCATCAATCTCTCCCCTCTTTTGCAAAATTAATCTCAAATATCTGAAAGTATCTTTCTTAAATACCTTCTGTCCAAGCATATCTACGGATCTTTGATTTCCTCCTTTTCTCGCGGCGAACTTACACTTCATATATTTAATTTGTCTTATTCCGACTTAACATAAGTCCTTTCTATTCTAACATGTTTCTTCACATTCTAATTTAGTGCAATCCCAACCCTAGTCTCATCAATAAGCACAATACCATATGCGAATAGCATGCACCATGACGCCTCATTTTGGATATCTTTTGTTAGCTCATTTATAAGTACTGCAAAAAGAAAAGGACTCAAAACGACAGGGAACTGATTACCCCTAGTATGGACTAGCCTTGACAAACCAAACCGGCAGAAAAAGAAAGCATCTTGAAAAGGGGAGCTCATCTTCTTGACCTTACTAGATAGTTAGATTTTGCAGCTTAGCTTTGGTGCGTACTCCACATATGTTTATACTCTTTTTGCGTGCCTCCGTGAAGGGAGCTGCACCAACTTTGTGAGGACCATGCGATCACAAGATGGTCCGAGAGACTAGCTATTTTTTAGCGCATTTAATCGATCTCTAACCATAAACATAAGTCAGATCAGCAAAACTATGCATATACATTTATGTTACGTTCTCTATCATCCTATTCTTGCTGCTCAATTTGCCACAAAGCTAGTCAGACAACTCATCCGTCGCGGTGGTCTATGCTCTCCATCGATATGATGAAGTATATATGATGCATAACTTTATGCCAGCCGTCAACTTCTTAATTACCCCTTTTTCTTTCAATTATTTTTGGGTATGATGTGAATTTTAGCCTCAAATGGGTTCATAAATCTCGATCTTATGAAACGTGCCATTACAAACCTCCTCTCATCTTTTCAAATGTTCGTACTGCTACTAAGTGACATCAATCATGGATGTTTTCTTGGGCCTCGCTTTCTGGATCTTCATACTTTAAAATGCTCTCATTTGCTTTTCTAGAGACGTCTCCTTTTGGTTATTTAACTATCAATCTTGTCTCGATCTTCTTGAGTTTTTCATTCAAAAGTAGGTTTTGATAATGCCTTCAAGTCGACCTTTGTCAGTTCGCTTGAAGAATGCAGGAACTCCTAATCAAGAAATTAAGCTGAAAATTATTAGGATTTGACGCACAACCCCAACGAAATAGTGTAAAAGTTTGAAAGAGAAATCGAGACATAAATTTTATCCTGATTCATCCTCAAATTAGGCTACATCCAGCAGATGATTTTATATAATTAGCACATCATATCACTCAGTTATAAGTAAAAAAAGAATATATAATATATATATAAGTATACGGACTCAAATTATAAAAGCCTTTTAACGTCAAGGGACGCTACCTCTTACAACCCCATCAGGGTAGCTCTCTCGTGCTTTTCTATCCTTGTGGAGTATGAACGGCACCTCAACAAAAACCATAGAGCAAAACGATTGAAAATAAGAACGCCGGTCCTCTACGTCTCCCAAGTGTCATTCAATTAAGTGCAGGAAATATATTAACCTATAATAAAAGACGAAAAAAGAGCAAGATGCAGGCTGGCCTCTCGAACGGTGTCTAGTCTCCTAATCGTAAACAGCGGGGGATGGTCCTATACTTAAAACCAATTACTTGCCTTATGAAGACATCTTCTGTTAATTGACCAGTAATCAGCTCGTCTCCTTGTCGGTTGAGCCCTCTCTGTCTCTGATGCATGCACGCAAACATTATCCACATGGTTAGAGGAGTTTATAGACCAGGAACTGGAGTGTAGTATTCCCAGGTTACATCGACTCCCTAGTTGCCAGAGACAAGAAAGGCAAAATGGCATCCTTGGACCTTGTGTTGGGCTGTATGATTGGCATTGTTTAAGTGCATCATGCCGGCGATTCCCCCGCAGCCCGCACGAGCAGCTTCAATGATGATTAATGTTGGTTCCCAAAACCCAGATCTTCGGCCGTGCAAGTTTAAATTACTATCAGTTTTTTGAGTGAAAAATAGAGGAAATTTGTCAAAAAATTCTATTATATTGCACTTTTACTGATTTAGTTTTAAAACTTTTCAATTTTGCCAATTGAATCTTAAACCTTTTTACATTTTGCCAATTGAGCTCATCCGGCCGATTTTGGCCAGAAACCTTTAATATGGATGCCTACCATCATATGTGGCATGGCCAACCCACCTAGTCAAAAGGAAGAAAAAAAAGGAAAAAAGAGGAAAATTTTAAAAAAAGTATAAAAATTTGAAAAATATTGAAAAACTATCAGTAAAAAAAAATCCATGTAGGTGTCGGTCGCGCCACATAGGACGACCGGCGTCCACGTCAACAGTTTCCAGATAAATTCAATTTGGTAAAATGTGAAAATGTTTAGAATTCAATTGGAAAAATTGAAATATCTAGAATTGAATTAGCAATAGTGCGATTCAGGACTTTGGACAATTAACATAGTGTTGTATAGATTTGGATCCCTTTGTCTTTAGTCGTTTGAGATATTGACCGATGGTAATTCTTGATATCGAGTCATTTGGTTGAGAATCCGAGTCGCAAAATGTAGTTATATGGCTGTAATACTTCATATTGCAAACCTAGCTATAAGACTCACTAAAAATAACATACGCGCAACATCTTGAAAATTTTAATGATTTGCAAAATAGAAAGTTTATGTACTAATTTGTCGTAATATGTATAGATCTTCGCATTTTCCTTTTACTGGGGCTATTTTCAAACTTCTGAGACAAACGCATCTTAAGATGCTTGACCGAATGGCCTTCACTTCGTTAAGCACGTCTTTACAATGTAATAACACCTTTTAGGCAATTGTGAATTATCTCGGTCAACTTCAAAATTTTCCTTTTGAAGATCTATTTCTTCGTCCTTTCATTTCCTCAAGTAGGTTCATCAGTACAAATTATGCGGGCATCTAAACATATGAGGTCCCATAAAACACAAGGTGGATTTGAAAGCCAATCTCTAGGAAGAAAGTTGCGTCTATGGGCTTCAGCAATCCAATCGGCATTTAGTTAGAAAGTCAATGATACTATTCACAATCCAGAACTGGATACTAGGCCACCAACTAGTGTCGTGACGTGTTAATTGTGTCATGCTGAAACGGGTCTAACCCAAACACAACATATTTAATAAATATATTGAATTGTCTTGACATGAACATGACATGCCTATAAAATGGGTCATACGACATAAGACATGAAGCGAATAACACAACTCTCAGTGGTGTCACCATGTCTTGTGTCAACAAATAGGATACGCTAACCTGTTTAAAACGATGAACACTTAAAACATGTTTACACGCAATTAAACTTTGTTGTGTTAAATTGTTTGACTCGTTTCAACGAGTTTCTCAATAATTAGTTCCGTTTATATTTAGAGATACATTATTCAGTTAGGAGCTTTTTATGTCATATCACTTCTGTAGTCCAAAATATGTTTTTATCTATCACTTCTTCTTTTTAACTCGTGCATTATTTCTTATTAAATTTAACGGTAAAAATGTTTCTGGATGAGTACTAAACGTGTTGAAAAGTATCTTATGATACCGTGATAAAAAAAAGATGACATATTAACACACTAACCTAATCGTGTCGATTTGTGTGTAAATGGGTTAAGTATGTGAATCCGCTCAGAACATAATTTTTGGTCGTTTCTTAAACGGGCTGAGCTATTTATGCCAAAATCAAATTTATTGAATTGCTGGTCGTGTCGTGTCAAGTTAACGGGTTGTGTCGAGAATTGATGGCCCTAGGTTCCCTAGGCTTCGTCCTTGATCAGAATCACGGACAGGCTTCCTGGCTTTCTTTTTCTTCTTTCTTGTGTTATTTTTTTTCCCCCTCTCCTTTCTGGTCGGTTAAAGCTTGAATGAGAAAGAGTCCAAACATAGCTTTGGGCTTAGTACCGACCCAAAATGGAAATTGGCCCCTTAGGGATGGGCAATTGTTTAGGGCAAATTGGGAACCCAGCACCGATGCTTTCACGCATGAACCGCTCGAGATGTGGATTTTTCCCTTTTTTAATCGAAGACGGTCTACCCCTCTCGAATTTCTCAAAAACTTTTGACCTCAGTACATGTAATTAGAAATTTCGCAACTACCCTGATTCATATGAAACTGTGGTTTCAGCGAACGAGACGATGTAGATACGTACAGAGATAGAGGATGAGTGCCCCGACCGCGTATTGACAGATGAAGATCCTCTATCAAGTTCGATGTCTCCATAAGTATCTCAATTAATCTCAGTCGTGGATGAACGAGGCATCGAATGGGCGACACTGAGCATGGTAGAGATTCTCATCCCTTGTATGAGACGAATTAGCCGATGGGTTAAGACCCTTTCATCTATATTAAATTTATGTCCCATGTTTCCTATAGAACGAAGGGGACCCCTAACCACCAAAGTTAATGGCTTCATTAAGCAGCTTCTTATTTGGAAATCGATATAACTAGTGGCTGAGAACCCTGTTGGTATTGGCGATTCAAGGGTTACCAAATATTGCAAGTCACTGTGTGTGCTATTTGCTATGCGTAGATTATGAAACCATGCTTTCTTACTCACGTGTCCCATCCCCAGCTCCTTGAGAAGGTGAAGTATCGAACTCCTCACCTCTTCCTGTTGAAACATGAGTATTTAAAAACCTAAAAATTGGAGATTCAAAACTTGACCTCGATAGACCAAACCCTTTTTATGAGAAACGGTAATTGTCCAAAATGAATATGGTTTAAATACCGTAGAGGCTTTGCACTAAACCCTACAAATTAGGCACCACATACTTTTTTTTTTTGGGTCGAGGCACCACATACTTAATCAATTGGGATCAATTATGATTATCAAATGAACCACGTGCATGTCGAGGCAAGGCCGATTAACTGAAGTTTTCTTAGACTACGTTTGGTAGTCAGGATAAAATTCAGGATATTTCTGCTCGAGACAAAATAAAACCAAATATAAGATGCATATGGCCCTTGTAAAATATATGTTTCTTATAAAATAAAAGAATTAAAAATAGAGGGAAAATAATAAGAATAAATATAAATAAATATAAATAAACTAGGCAGGGGTGTCAAAGTATTATACTTTTCGAAATTGCAAAGGTGAATGATCAAGTTTTCTTTCTTACTAAATTTGACATTCGTTAACTGATCGACCTCCTGTAGCCCGTTTGCATTTCTTGTCATAGTCATACTTGCGGCTCTGGGATGCTACAATGAGATCCTTTGCTGTTTAAGATTTAGATCATACAATGACCATGTAATTATTGATGCAGGTTATCTCAATTTGTGCATTCGTGTAGTGGATCGCGAAAGATTTTTACCATATCTCTTTGTGCATTTTGAGATTCATTTACACTGATATGCAGTTTATACCAAACAATGGATATGATATCATTTGAAAATATTTGATTTTATTAGTGCGTTTCACCAAACAGTGGGCTGAATATTTCATATCATGACTAGAAATCCAGATGATCAAACGCAGCCTTTTGACGATATGGAACATTATTTTTTCTAGAGTCAAATATATAGAAACTTAATGAGAATGAATGAATCCTCTTAATTAATTGCTCATCTTAGGAGCTGTGTTGCTTCAAGCTTTAAAGGGTGACTAAGACTCCCGTCCAAATCGGACTGGAAGGACGGTAGGCATACGAAAACAACCTCATTTGGTACCATATGTGAACTTGGTACTGGCCACTGGGTCTTGCGCATGATCGCCTAGCCTTGACTCATATGTTATCGACTGCCCCCACAACAGTGAAGATGCCTCCTCAGATGTTACTTCGTGGAGGGACAAGCAGTACTTGTTAAATGCTTATTGTTGCATCGGGGGAAGGCGAATATGTCTCTTTCAATAGAGAACAGGTCATGTTTGGGATGGCCAATGTTGCCTCACCACGGGTGGAACTTTTTCAATTCCAGGTCCAGAGAAAGAGAGGAAAAGAAGCTAAAAGAAACACAGAGGCACGGCAGAAATCTAGGCTATAACCACAGATCTAAAGCATCTTCTCTTTGCATGCCGTGTGGCTGGACCACACACAGTCTCTCTCTCTCTCTCTCTCTCTCTCTCTCTCTCTCTCTCTCTCTCTCATTTGTAAGCAAGTTAGTTCCTAAAGCTTTTGAGCTAGTTCAATATGAACAAAGTATGGTGGTTTCGCAGAGGGAAGATGGCCATAGTTGTGGAACGAGGCTTCTTTGAACTTTATTTGGTACACTTGCCGGCATAGAATGATGAACTCTATGAGCAAGATTAAGATAGTGACTCGCGTGCAATTTTTATTAACTACCGCCATAACCCATTAATATAATATACTATAATGTAATGTAATGTATGTATGTACGTACGTACGTACGTATACGTACGTACGTACGTATGTATGTATGTATGCGTACGTGCGTGATTCTATACAGTTAATAGTGTTAATATTGATAGGAATTCTAATGTAAGTCCCATATATACACTAAATTTACAACTTTGTATTTTGTGTTTATTTAATTTCGCAAGCAGATTGGATCCAACAGCACGCTTATCTCTGTGTGGAAAATTGTTTTAAAAGTTATAAATCTGTTGCACTTTTGTCAATTCAATGCTAAACTTTTTAATATTACCAATTGACTACTAAAATTTTCACGTTTTGCCAATTGAGTTTATCTAGCTAATTTTAGCCAGCACTCACCGACGTGGATGCCGGTCGTCATACGTGGCACGACCAGCATTAATGAAATTTAATATTCAATTTGATTTGTTTCCATTTCTTGGTTTCCTTCTACTATTTAATTTTTTTTCCCTTTTCTTTTTCGTTTCCCCTCAACTGGCTAGTGAAGGCCATCATCAGGTCTTTTCGATGGCCAACAGAGGTCGCTGACCTTAACCAAGGGCAGCCCTTTGCCAAACCAGTGAGGACAGCCCTCACATGAGGCAGGAAAAAAATAAAAAATTTTAAAAGTAGAATGGCCAATGTCTACATTAGCGATTTTTGGAAAAATTGGCCAAATGGACTTAATTGGAAAAACATAAAAATGTATAAGATTCAATTGGAAAAAAAATTTGACAAAAAGGCAAAACTCTAGAAGGTTTATGACTGAATTGACAAATGTGCCACAGGTTTAGTTATAGTGGGTGAATAAAACTCTTAACCGCATAATTTACGGAAGTACGAGGATTTGATTCACAAACTAAAACTTAAAATACTAATTGCACAAATTGAAAAAGTCAAAGGACTCGATTGTAAAAAACAAATGTTAGAGGATCGAATTACACAAACGTTAAAACTTGAAGGACTAAATGTATACTTAACCCTAATATCATTGATCACATTCATGAGACAAAGGAAAAGTTTGGCTGTGCTCTCATTGGGCTCATTTATTTACACTAGAAATAGTTATTAATGATATAAAAAGTAAAATCCATAAGAAAATGTAGAATTTCTAGATCGACGAGCATCTATGTAGTTTTTAACATTGGGATAAGTCCATTATGTCTCATGATGTAGGAGAAACTCTGTGCCTAGTGCACTTATTAGGGCATTTATCTAGCATCATCAATATCGGGATGCTTAAAATATGGTTTTTTTTTTCCATCTCTCATATTCATGATAAGTCAAAGGCTCATATTCCGTTCTTTAACTTTTCAAAAGAAGCGAAATAACTCAGCAATAATCATCGACGACCATCCCATTTTTTCTTCAACAAAAGCAGCATTTCTTTCCTCAATATCTCACCAAACTCCGAGCCGTCTGTCAGATGAAATTTTTTAAGGAAAAAGAAAAAGACAAGCCAAGATAATGGTCCTAATCATTCCAAATCCCACTCTTTATCCTTGATTTGTTCTCATTTCTTTATCATATTACCATCACCATAATTGGTGTTATTATTCCGAAGGAGACCTATAAACCGAAAAGTAATCATAGTCTTGGCGTCTCTTAACATGATGAATTTCCCATTTTCTTATTCCAAGCTTGGCAATCAGTGCATCTAGAAAGACTCGAAGCTATAATAAAGGGGAAAGAAATTTCTTTGAGAGAGTAACCAGAAGTCGTCACGCCTGCAGTACCAAAACAGTACATGATGTTAGACTGTGTGCATGCGTTTCTGTGCCCGGGAATGGGCCAGGGAAACTGTTGACCGGCTCATGTGTAGTCAAAGGGTCAACTTCTTCCGGCCCCTTCTCTAATTTTATATGTCCAACGACACTTGAGTGCCGCTAGTTTCGGGCAGGATATTTGTAGTTATACTAATCTCTTCTCCCTAATCAAGAAAGAGAGGAGAAAAAAAGGGCAAAATGACATAAATGATTCTTAAATTTTGACCCAATGTGCAATATAGTTCTTCAACTTTCAATTTGACAAATGTGACCCTTGAACTTTGACCGATTATGCAATATGGTCTTTGAACTATTGAAACATGTTCAACTTAGTCTTTGAATTTAAATCAATAGAAAAACTACATTGGACATCTTTCTATAGTTCATGAACTAAGTTGAACATGTTCCAAAAGTTTAGAAACCGTATTAGCCAAATTAAAAGTTTAGAAACCATATTGCTCATTTGATCAAATTTTATGGACCATATTGGTCAAATTGAAAGTTGATGGACTACATCGCAAATTGTATCAAAGCTCAGAGACCATTTGTGACATTATCCAAAAAAAAAAAAAAGCACTCGTGTCTTTTCAGTAAATATGTGCGGGCAAAATTTTCAGAATATCTTGGAAAGTTGAGTAAACTATTTGATTCTTTATTGAAAATTGAAACTTTGAAATGATAATGGGTAAAAGACATAAATGGTCCATGAACTTTGGCTAAATGTGCAATGTTGGAAAGTTGAGCAAACTACTTGATTCTTTATTAAAAATTGAAACTTTAAAGTTTACATACTACATTGTATATTGAGTTAAAATGTATGGATTATTTGTGTCCTCATCCAACTGATAATTTGAATGCTATTGCAAGATAGTCTTTCATGTGTTTCCATTAGGAATCAAGCTTCAATCTTGTGCTTAGACCAAATTCAACTTCATACATGCTAATGGGGTCTGAACTCACAAAATTTTTTGGGCCTAGAAGTATTGGTATAGTTGAGAATGCATTTGTCTAATAGTTCATGTAATTGGACATATTGATATTGTTAGAATTATGTCTCCAGCTTGAGCTCATATCAATTTATAAGTGCACGGGGAAGTTCGACTATTCGGATATGGCGTGAATTAGCAAAGTCCATATTGGACTTCGTATCTTGGAGTCTGATTTTCAGTCAGAAAACAAATTAACTTCCAACAGAAGTCAGCAAAAGGAAAGCAAAAGAGAAAAAGGGCAATTAAATTCAGAAGAATTCGTCCAATATTCTCCACCGCATGATATACATACTGTTTTTCCTTCGACCAAAAAAAAAGGATATATGTTCTGTTTTTCTGAATGAGGTTTTTTTTTTTTGTCAAAGAAGAAGCGCGGTTCTTTCTCCGAGTGCCGTGGGTGATCAATTTGCGGGTTACGTTCCATAGGTGCTGGGTGCTCAACAGTGGGTCTTCGTGTAGTGAAGATATCCTCGTGGAATTATATCAAAGATTTAAGTGTCAAAATCGATTAAATCTTGTCTTAAGATTTGCGTATTAATTCTTTCATGAGATTGAGAAATTATTTTGTGAGGAATTGTGAAGCTAAACACTTGTGGGTTATTTGATATAATTTGGGGCTGGGAAACGCTTAGAGTGTTTGGGTGACTCGAATTTGTTTTGTAATCTCCATTAATCGCTTGATCTATTGGAAAATTTATTGTTACTCTTCTCGTGAACGTAGGTCTATGCGAATGAACCAGTAAATCTGATGTCCGATTTATTTTCTTGTTTTCCCTATCTATTGTTCAATCGCTTGCTTTCGCACAATAGATATATTCATTACAGTTCATTGAACATATTCAATTTATGTGGGAGTTTTTTAAGGGCAGCGTTTGAGCAACTGAAAGCAACAAAGTTTCTCTTCCTTTTTCCAACTACATTTCTCATACTTGAGCTAAAAACCGTATGTTATGACAACCCGAGATTATGAAATTACTGAAAATGCCATCACAATCCTTAACAGGATGGCCACACATGCAAGCCGAAATTATTGAAGTTTGTAATACTCCCCACTCATGTAAGCTGTAACGTGACCTAAGGTGTGAAAAACGATAGTAAATAGAGAGGAAATGAAGAACCTCGAGGAATTTCAATATATAGAATGTTTTGCCCTGATGATAACGCACTTGACTAAAAGGAGGCTTGAATGAATACCATACCATACGTCGAGAGTAAGATTTTTCAACCTCGGAGGAAAGACGAGTTAAACAGCCATGATGACGGCCACACTAAGTGCTATGCATTGCCATGATTCGATCTCCCCCGGAAGAAATACTTGCCTTTTCCTACGTGAATGTTAGCCTCCAGATGGTGTACACACTTAGTGGTCCGCCAATTAGTTGAAGTTGGAATACTCCCCACTCATGTAGAGCTGTAAGTGGACCGAAGGTGTGAAAACGATAGAATAGAGAGGCAAATGAAGAACCTCGAGGAATTTCAAAAATAGAATGTTTTTGCCCTGATGTATTAACGCCACTTGACTAAAAAGGAGGCTTGAATGAATACATACCATACGTCGAGAGTAGATTTTTTGCAACCTCGGAGGAAAGACGAGTGAAAACAGCCCTGATGACGGCCACCAATAAGTGCTATGGCAGTGCATGATTTCGATCTCCCCGGAAGAAATACGTGCCTTGTTCCTACGTGAATGTTAGCCTCCACATTGGTGTACAACTTAGTGGTCGCCCAATAACATACATGGAATTGGAAAGTGGATGCACGACTTTCTCACGAGATAGTGCATGCATCCAGGCACACGGTGTTTGCCAGCACAATTGATGTTCCCCCGCACTTTTTGACTTTTTTTCTTTTTTTGTTATCTTGTTTTTTTTTTTTTGAACTCTTCGTTTTATCTTATTTCTTTTTTTCTTTGAGACTTTTTAAATATATTTTGTTTCTTTTTTTGTTACATCTTTTACCAGTTAATTTAGTGTTTTAATTTGTTCATTTCTTTTTTTTTTTTTCTTTTTTAGTTCGTTTTTTTGTGATTCTTTTTCTTTATTTCTTACTTTGTGTTTTCTTTTGTTTCTAATTTTTTCGTAATTTTTTTTTTTGGTTTTCTTTGTGTGTTTATT
>JAGVVM010002909.1:0-49713 GCA_019149425.1 Psidium friedrichsthalianum
AAAACGACAGCGTGTGTTGATGAAATTGAGACAATTATCGCCCAAAGAGTTAGGATTTCTCTGAAGATCTTTGCTCCAACGAAAGAAGGACCAATTCCGCTTTCAAACTGAGTCCCCCCTGATTGTGGACAGGAGGTGTTTCAATTCAAATCTCCGCGATCATGAGGTTTCATATTGTCCGCATTCACGGAATTCGACGGAGCTGATAGTGAAAAACTTTAGAGGCTTTTTGCGGTAAGAGATGACATCAACGATCTTACTTATCATAATTAATCCAATAAGCCTGCTTAACATCTCTTATTTTGTACTAGCAGCTGATCCCGTGATTTGATTGATTTAGTTAACGATTTGTATTAAGCATGAAACAATGCGACGTATGAACGTAGGTTTTACTATTTTGGTGAAAATGGAACACGAGAGGGAAACATTGTGGTCCAATCTAGTCCACTTAGGTGGCTTTACAGAAATTTTTGGCTATAAAGTTAAAACGCTGTGTTGTATAATTCTCGATTATTCTTTGAAAAGTGGGGTTGCCGCAAATTTACAAAGTAATGAATAATGATAAGAGTTGCGCATAGGTGGGTCCATGCCCTAGAACTGGGTAATGTTGATTTTGTGCTCAAATTAAATTGATACTAATTATTTGTCTATTTCGACATCAATAATATCTATCAATTTAATTTGAGCACAAAATCAACATTACCCATTTCTAGGGCTGGACCCACCTATGCGCAACTCCTTATCATTATTCATTACTGTATTGGCAACCCCACTTTTCAAAGAATAATCGAGAATTATACAACACAGCGTTTTAGACTTATAGCCAAAATTCTGTAAAAGCCACCTAAGTGGACTAGATTGGACCACATGTCGTCGCTTCGGTGTTCCATTTTCAACAAAATAGTAAAAACCTACGTTCATACTTCGCATTTGTTCATGCTTATACAAAATCGTTAACTAAATCAAATCAAATCACGGGATCGACTGCTAGTACAAAAATAAGAAGATAAGCAGGCTTATCGATTAATTAAATGATAAGTAAATCGTTGATGTCATTGCTTACCGCGAAGAAGCCCTAAAGTTTTTTCACTATCAGCTCCGTCGAATCCGTGAATCGGACAATATGAACCTCATGATCGCGGAGCATTTGAATTGAAACCTCCATGTCCACAATCTCGGTCACTCAAGATTTGACAAGCGGATAGGTTCCTTCTTTCGTCGGAGCAAAGATCTTCAGAGAAATCCTAGCTCTTTGCGATAATTGTCTCAATTTCATCACACACACTGTCGTTTTGTCGTCAAGACTTCCATTAGCTTGTCCACGCACTCTACACGTTGGATTCTAACGGCTAAATAACGGAGAACGTATTTTTAGCCACCGTTACGAACTTGGGCACCGGCGAGACGACTTTTAAATTTTAAGGTACTCGGTGTCTACGGAAAATAACGCCACACTACCTTAAAAATTTTCAAGCGTCAACTCTTATCTCAATTTTTACTTTTTATCTTATAAAAAGACTCTAACTTTAGGTCTAGTTTTAATTCTAACGCAATTTTTTTTTTTTGCACCATAAAAAGTCATAAACTTTAGGTCCCATCCCACTTTTATCCTAAATACGTTTTTGTCATATGAAAAACTTAATTTTTTTTGTCCCACAAGATCTTTCCCCATTAACCTCACGTGCAAAATTTCTCGTTGGCAACCAAGAAATAGAGAAATCACAAGCACGAGCTGTTCAAGCATCTCGAGCGCGTGACATGGAACATTATCGAGCGTGAGAAATCGAATGCAAATCACTAGGGGAAATTGGCAGAGGGTTAGTAGCAAAATTTAGGATTCAAATAAAAATTGGTGATTTTTATGAACAAAGGAATTTAAGTAAAATTAAAACCGGACCTAAACTTGAGATTTTTTATGAGATAAAATAATGTAGGTTAGAATTGGTGCTAGATCTAAAGTTGTGGATTTTTTATGGGACAAAAAAGTTTGGGGTGAAATTGGGAGTCCATATAAAGTTAGAGATATTTGAAGAAATAAAAGGTAAAATTAAGATAAGAACTAAATTGAAGGGTTTATTAACCGAAAAGATATTTAGTTTTATTAAAGCGGCAAAAGCAATAGTCGGACAGGAAGGAAGCGCTGGCAACTCATTTCAGCTTCGCACGCCGTCCAAGAAAGGGATCCCAATCCGACCAAGAAAGGGATCACAAACGCAAAGCCCGCTATTCGAACTCTCTGATCCGCCGTTCTTATCCTTCTTCTACTTCTGAAATCTTCCCTGAGCAATCACCAAACAAGATCATGAGACTGATAGTCCCATTGCAAGGTATCGTCCAAGGCCGAGGAGGCTTGATCATGGGCTCTCTCATCCCCTGCGCTCTCTTCTACTTCCTCCGGCGCCATCTCAAGCGCCATCGCGGATCCCTGGCCCCCGCGCGGGTTTCCAATCGAGCCGAATCGATTGCGAGGCTGGATAAATCGCCGTACTATGTGGGATTAGATAGAGTTTCGGGGGATCCTTTTGACGAAGTTGATAAACCAGACGGGATTATCCAGCTAGGATTGTCCGAGAACAGGGTACTGTTCTCTGTATCAGTAGCTAAATGTGGTCGTGTGTGATTCATTTGCAATTGATTGGCATGTGACTGTGCCGATGTGTTCCGATTGTTGCGTGGAATATTTCCGCCCATGTGATTTCCGTTTGCATTTTCTTTTGATTCTGAATTTTTCTAGCTAAGTACTTGTGAGAGTGTATAATCAATGTTATACTACTTGCTTGATGTAGTTTGTGCTTGGATTTGATTGAGGAATGGCTGTCTGAGAATCTGAACGGTGCAATGATTGGACATGGAGGGGACAAGGATCATTTGGGCATTGGGGAATCACGGAATACCAGCCTTTTGATGGCCTGATGAAATTGAAAGTGGTATTCTTCTCTCCTAACAGTAGTACAATAGTTTTTTAGCAGACAACTATGGTTTATCACAGCCCAGGAGGTATCCGCCCCATCTAATATTGGTAGTTATTAACAAATGACCATTGTCTGCATCAGTAATTGGTTTGAGGGCTGGAACAAGGCTGCCACATAAACTTCTAGCTTTGATTGGAGAATATCTGTGTGTGGATTACACTTGATGAATGTGGCGGTCATTGTTGCAATTCTTTGTTCTGTGGAGAATGCAGGCAATGGCGGGCTTCATGTCACAGGTTCTTGGACGAGGTGTCTCATTTGATCCATCTCGAATTGTACTAACAGCTGGTGCAACTCCCGCTGTAGAGATTTTGTGCTTTTGCTTGGCTGATCCTGGAAATGCATTATTGTTCCCACACCCTATTATCCCGGGTATTTCTACCTTTCACGAATAGCTTCCCTTTCGTGTGTCTTTTTCCTTAAAATGCGTTATTATTGACACATGTTTTTATTGCGCAAATATATGCTGCATACAATCTGCAGTTTCGACAGGGATATGACCTGGCGAACTGGAGTTGAGCTGATTCCGGTTCATTGTCGCAGCGCCAACAATTTCATTCCAAGCATCAGTGCTCTTGATCAAGCTTTCAATCAAGCCAGAAAAAGGGGGCAGAGAGTTCGGGGAATCCTTATCTCTAACCATCAAACCTGTGGGCAATTTGCTGCCACGGGAAACGATCCATAATCTTTTGCACTTTGCGCAAGAAAAGAATATCCACATAATCTCTGACGAGATATTTGCTGGTTCCATTCACGGGAATGACGAATTCGTGAGCTTGGCCAAGATTCTGGATGCAGGAGAATTTGACAAGAACAGGGTTCATATACTATATGGTCTGTCAAAGGATCTCTCTCTAGCAGGCTTTAGAGTTGGGGTTATATTTCATATAATGACCATGTCCTGGCTGCTGCGAAAAAATTAACCAGATTTTCTTCTGTCTCTGCTCCACTCAGAGGTTACTAATTCTTTGCTTTCAGACACGAGCTTTATTGTAAGATATCTAGAAACAAATAGAAAGAGGATAAGGGAGATGTATGATTTATTTGTGAGCGGCCTAAAAGAACTAGGAGTCAAGTACGTGGAGAGCAGTGGTGGTTTGTATTGTTGGGTGGATATGAGTAGATTCATTCGCTCTTACAGCGAGAAGGGGGAGCTTGAGTTGTGGGACAAGCTTCTGAATGTTGCAAAGGTCAACGCAACACCTGGTTCGGCGTGCCATGCCATAGAACCAGGCTGGTTTCGTTGTTGTTTTACTACATTATCGAAAGACAGCATTCTACTGTAATAGCGAGATACGTGAAGTTACTTCAGCTTGTGAGGGTGACTCTTGCGCGGACCCTAGCAAGGCCAGCCTTGCCCAACCATGGCGAAGCTCGACCTTGCCGTCGCTGGGCAAGGCAGCAGTATGTAGAAGCGTTGATGGCATTGCAGTGAAGACAGTGGGGCAGATGTTGGAGAAGACGGAGAAGCAGGCGATGGTAGAGGATATATCGAGATCTCCGGCACGGATGAGGGATTGGACATGGTTGTGGAGGTTGAAGGGAGGGCCGATGAGAGCGGGGGGGGAGTTGGGGAGGCGGGGGGTTGTTGGGATCTTGGGGAGGAGGAGGGTAGTTTGTCGAGGCGGAGGGTGTAGAGAAGGGGCTTGATGCGGAGGTGGCGCTTGCGGCGGCATGGTTTTTCGGCGACAACCTCCTCAGCAGAACTAAAGGCGAAGGAGCGGTATTGAACAGCTAGAGCTAAAGAGTGGAGGAGGTTGGGAGAGGAGGAATTATGAAGACCGAGTGAGGGTAGATGTGGAATTATGAAGAATGAGTGAGGGCAATATTGGAAATTAAAAATATCACTAACTCAAGACTTTTGTATGTCGAGAAAACATTCTAGCATTTGGCTAGAAGGCCTTGAAATGCTAGCATTTGGGGAATGGGCTCTTCAAAAATAATTGGCAAACACTAGCATTTGCCTAAGGGATTTTACGGGCCCAAAGCACTTTGCAGGTAGGTTCCCAAACGCAGCCAATGAGGAGCTTGGCTATGAAAAATTGATCCAAACATTATCTTCATGATTATGCCGAGGGCATCAAGAATGCCCTTTTAATCAATGGAAAATTGCCAAAAATTCCTAAATTTATTGTATTTTTGTCAATTTAGTTATAAACCGTTTGCATTTGTATTGTTTCAGTCTTAAACCTTTTGTATTTTAGTCATTTAGGCTTCGTTTGTTTCACAGAAAATAACCTCCTGGCGAAAAACATTTTTCAGGAAGTCATTTTTCAAGAAAATAATAATATTTTTCGATGTTTGGCTAATACTTAAAAATAAGTTGGAAAACAATTTTCGTCGTTTGGCAAGCAATTAATTTTCGACGGCTGGCGACCGATGGCAGTGACCGGCCAGAGGCGGCCCGCGGTTGGGGATCGGCGGCGGCGACCGGCATAAAATGATTTTCTCTTTCAAAATGAGAAAAACTTTTTCCGCACGTTTCAAAGAGATTTTTCCATAAGAGGAAAATGTTTTTCAGGATTAGCCTATTTTTTTGTCCCCAAATACCGGAAAATCCGTAAATCATTTTCCAAGAAATCATTTTTGTGAAACAAACGGAGCCTTGGTCTTAAATCTTTTTGTGCTAATTTAGTTTTAAATCTTTGTATTTGTGTTAATTTAGTCCATTCAACCAACTTTGACTTGTTTATGTTGACGGTCCAATTTTTAATATTATTTTAATAATATTGTGATATTTTATGGGATTATTATCAACTATTTTAAAATCTTAAGGTATTAGATAAATGTGTGATTTAATATTTAATCATTCTATCACTCCTCCATACTTAGTCTGATTTTTTTTCTTGATACTAAGCATGGAATATTTAATAGGGAGGCAAATGAGGCTTGAAAAAATTTAAACTTATGATCTCCTATTTTGATACCATATAAGAGTTTATGAGATTGGATTACTTCCAACTGTTTTAAAAGCTTAAGTTATTAGACGAAGACGTGGTTTTCGTTCGATGAAAGAGTATTGGAAAATTTATCAAACAATCTTAAACATATTGTATTTATGTCAATTCAGCTTTAAATCCTTTGCATTTTTGTCAATTCAGCTCTAAACTTTTTGCATTTATGCCAATTCAGTCTATTCGACCAATTTTAACCTGTAGGCACCGATGGGGCAATTTTTAATAATATTTTACTTTTCTTCCGAATCATTTTGTTCTCTTTTGCTTTTTTCATCTTCTTCTTCTAGCCGATCGCCTATTCAACGTTTGGCCACTAGTGCCACTGCTGCTAAGCAAGGTCAATAGAGCCTCGCTATCGCCGAGCCATGGCATGGCTCGACCTTGCCCAGTTGCATCTTCAACAATTGCCAACACTCTAGTTGGTCGCTGGATCAACAATGAGCTAGAGGAAAAAGATGAACTAAAAAAAAAAAAAAAAAAAAAAAATTTTATTATTAAAAATTGCCTCATCAGCGTCAATCGGGTCCTCATTAGTGTTGGCTGACAAAAGTTGATCAGATGGACTGAATTGATACAAATGCAAAAAATTTAGAATTGAATTGGCGCAAAAAAAAAAAATAAAACTGAATTGACAAAATCAAAGGATTTCGCATTGCATTAGCAAAAGTGCAATGGATTTTGTTTTTGAAAATTTCCCTCTTATTGATTTACAAATAACTACAAAAATAAGTTAGCATCTAAGCTAGTGATTTGACACGCTGTCTTTGTTTTTTTTGTCATGTTTCAGGGGAAATTATACAAAATCCTTTTACAAGGTGAAGACCTCTTTTTCTTTTATAATTTTTCAAAATATTTTGTCAACGAATTACCTTTTACATTAATTAATATTTTAAACATACATGGTGAATGACCAATTTTTATCATTTACCAATTTTGTTATTGAGGCCTTTGCCTTTTTAAATTTTATCTATATTGATTCTTTTTCTTTAATCATATCTAGTTAAGTTAATATTCCAAAAAATCTGAAATTAGTACATCTATGATAAATTACCCCAAATTAATTTTTTTACCACCAAATACCCCAAACTTATACATTCGTGACAAATTTATCATTTATTAATTTTCATTAAATCTAATCATTAAATTGTAGAGTTACATGACATTCTACAATTGACAAATGTATCAATTTATGATTTTTATCCTCAATTTGTCACGCGTGTAATAATTTGTGATTTTCGCAGCATTAACCACATTTAACAGAAATTAATGGATGATAAATTTGTCATAGGTATATCAGTTTGGGATTTTTAGCGATAAAAAAATATTCTATGATAAATTTATCATAAGGATATTAGTTTGAGGTTTTCACTGATTCAAAAAATTAATTTTGGGTAAATGTATGATAGATATTATGGTTTGTGATTTTTCTTGGCATTGACCCTTTCTATTTTTATTAAGGTGGTATTGTTATCCAAAATTTTAAAAGTATTTGATTGTTTAATGTTGTTCATATTTATTGGTTCTATTATTAGAATTTTAGCTAGTTTATTATTTCCCATTTGCTATTTTTTATCTTTTTTTACAACTATCAAGGATTAACAAATGATTAATTTTACCCTTTAAAAATCATATGTATCACACTAACAGAGAATTAATGACCGTTGCACAATGAAAATTTAAGGTATTATGCAATCGTTGAAAGTTCGAGGGCAAGTGCATATTACTTTAGAATTAGGTATAAGTGCAGTATAGTTTCTTAAATTTTATCACAAAAGTGCAACTATATACTAACACTTTCAAAATGTGTGATCATGTCCTAAAACTTATTAAATTAGTGCAATCTAAATTCTTTCGTTTACTCCGTTTAATTTGATAAATAAAGAATGTTGACATGTTTTTTGTTTATGTAATTTTCTCGCTTTTATGTGACGTACATTAAGGTTGATTAAAGCACTAAAATGAGGTGTTCTTATCCGAATCCTAATTTTGACACCAAAAAATCCAAAAGTTATTAAAACTAAGAAAGATAAAAAAGAGAAAAAAAAAACACTACCAACAGAGGAGGGCCTCCGGGTGGCCGCCCACTAGACAGGAGGGCTTGCTATAACCTTTTCGCTGGTATTATTTTCAAAATTTTAAGATTTTTATTTAATTTAACTAAAATAAAATTAAGATTTGATTAAAGCCATGTGATTTTGATATTTTAGTTAACCCTAATGCTGGGTAAGAGAGAAAAAATAAAAATGATGCCAATATTTTTTGTCAGTTAAATTGAATGGATATAACGTATGGACTTGATCGCATTAATTTGATAAATCTAAGAATTTAAATGTACTTTTTGAAATTTTTGCAACACAAACCGGCATAAATTTAAATTTCAAAACTTTTATTGCACTTATTATCTCTTGAATGTAGGGGGTATAATTTCCCCGGTAAATATATCTTTGCGGGGGTCGTTCTTCTTCTAAGTTGAGCATTTGGGCAAAGCGGTCCCTTCCCTGCCATCGCTCTCCCGCCAAAGGGTTTAAGCGGGGGACGGAAACCCTAGTATCTTTCTTGCACCCCGCATTTCAGAATTGTCATCGCTGCCAAGTTCATGCTCGATTCCGCCATTTTCACTGCGCCATTCGCGAGGAAAGCTTCTGTCCTCCTCTCATTCCTACTACGCTCGCTCACCGTAACTCTCGCATCCATAAGAAATGAGCTTCGCTGCCTACAAGATGATGCACTGGCCCACGGGCATCGACAACTGTGCTTCTGGGTTCATCACCCATAGCCCTTCGGACTTCACTCCTCGGATTCCGCCGTTGCAGAGCGACGATCTTGAGCCGGACTACCCGCCGCGGCGTCAGATCGGACCTGTCCCAAATCTCATTGTCACCGCCGCGAATGTTCTTGAAGTGTACGTAGTGAGAGTGCAAGAAGACGGCGATAAAGATTCCGGCGAGGCAAAGCGCGGCGGAGCCATGGATGGTGTTTCTGGTGCTTCGCTCGAACTCGTTTGCCATTACAGGTTCTTGTCCTTCTTCTTGTTCTCTTTTACAATTTAGACACATAGTGGGAGATGTCCCGTAATCCCTGTGATACAGTACAGACATTCTTAGGAGAGAAATGAGCAACGGCAGGGCCAAGCTATAGAGAGAGAATTATGAAGCTTTTACTCATCAAATCCTCTGAGTGCACGAGTGTAGCTGAATCGTATGCTAATGCATTCCTTCCAGTTCAATACGATCAGCAACTAAAACAATAATATCGACCAACTGTCATATTCATTTTTTTTTTTGTAAATCTGACATCTGACTACGGTGACTAACTTAAGCACAAGATTCGTTGCTCTCACTCTGTTGTGGCAGCTTTGAAAGAGCCAAATGCTATGCTTAAAGAAATTAGATAATTTTGATTTTGGGAAGGAGTTTAATTCACAGAGAATAACATGGGTCAACCTCTACTACAGCTTAGGTAGAGTATACTGCGTATTAGATTTTAATTTCTGTGCACATGCGGCCACATTGATGTGTAGCTGGTTGTTTTATGGCTTCTTCGCATTGGATAATTTTGTCAGTGCAATTTGAAACCAAAATTTGCTTATGAGTGGACTATATTAGTCCAGATAAGCATATTGAAATATTGCCTTCTTTGAAAAAAGTGATGTTTTCTGTTGTAAGGTGGAAGATGGTGTACAAGAAATTTTCTTAGAAGAATAATGGAGAGAACCGAGGAAAGTCAAATAAAAAGAGCAAGGAGATTAATACCTCTTCCTTTTTTTTTCCCAATAAAAGAACAAGGAAATGAGAGAATTTTAAAAGAGCATGCAATGATGGAGGGAACTTGCCAAAAATCTTATTGTTTAATGAATCTGAACCGTGAAGACTGCTTCTTATGCACTTGCTGCGCACTTCATTTTCATGTAACAGAACTAGATGTAAGAAACTATCTCAAACTAATTAAGAAGATGCCTACTGATAAACTACTTATCATTGCATGCTACCAGTTGATAATGTCCATTTGGCGTTCATCATAAGATTTCAACGGTGCGCTCATATTCACAAAAAATGAAAAATGTGGGTTCTGCTGCTTGTCAATGCCTAGCTGAAACTTGATGTATTTGGAATAGACTCAACTTTTAGATCAGGAGCCCTGGAACATTTGGGTTTCATGTGTAGAAGCTCTGATTTGGTTATTATCAGAGCCAACGGCAAAGGGGAAAAATCATTTCATCCTGTAGGTGTTTTCTGTTAAATTCAGGGAAATGAACTGAAGAACATATGAAAGGGAGAACAGGATGTAGATTTATGATTGCTTTATTATGATTGGGGACTTAGATGTTTCGTTGTAGCATGTCAAGATAACTTACTCTAGAAGATGTCTTGTTATTGGATAATATCAGTCAACCCCTTAAAGCGTTCTCCTAGAAATGCATGGTGACGGTTATGGCCTCTCTCTTTTGTGAAAGTATCTTTTAAGGATGTGGTCAGTTATCACTGTGGATCTTCACCTGAGCTTCTTGATGGTATTTTGGTCCTTGGGTCCTGTGATAATTTTGTTGGGCTTCCACTAAAGTGTAGTTTGTTTGACTCTGCTTCCAGTAAATTGAAGTACGTATTTCCACTTGATTCCTCAAAATGAATGGATATGTTCCTGGAGTCTATGTCTGCTGATTTCATCTTCTTTCCCCTGCATGTTGTGTTTAAATTGAACTGCAGGTTGCATGGTAATGTTGAAAGTATGGCAGTGCTGTCAACTGGAGCTGGTGATGGTTCCAGGAGCAGAGATTCGATCATTTTAACATTTCAAGATGCAAAAATTTCCATTTTGGAGTTTGATGATTCAATTCATGGACTTCGCACAACGTAAGGGTGGCTTTATGGCATAGAGTGCTTCTAACGCGAATCATACTGCATGATGGGACGGGAGGATTACTATGCTATATTAATTGTATTGGGCCATTCTTTAGCTCTTTCAATTACATGCTATGAAAATTATGGCGAAATTATTGCAGTATTGGCTCTTTTGATGCTTCCATAATGACCCAAGCCTAAAGAATTTGGTCTTATCGATAGCTTTGGGATACATTCAATCTATGTCTCTACTTCTGAATTTTCTTTTTGTCAGATATTTATGTTGTCCTTTGGCCAGTGTTCTTCAGATCATTTCAGTTTCAGGAATCTCTTCTCCCAATCACAGATGATTTTGTGTTGTTAGGGCGGTACTATTATTTCTGTTTTCTTTTCACCCATGACTATCATAAAAATGTTGGATTTTTTTCCTTTTCTCTTTAAAAACTCAATGTAACTGGAAAGTTTGCCTAACTTTGAGATTTTTTTTGCTTTATTCTAATAATTTAATGTAATAGTCATTTGCCTCATCTGCCACTTTTAAGGAAAGAACAGGATCTACACCTTCTATTATCTCCATTTTGGCAGTTGAAAGTTTTGTTAGAAAATATTTTTTTGTCTGGTCTAGAATTCGTCTGACTTTAACAAGCTCTTTGTTAATGTTCATTGTGATAGTTTTTGTGGCATCTTAATTTTTCCATCATGTTCCAAGTGCTGACCTTTGATATGCTCTGCAGTCTACAATCAACAAGACATGCATCTCACCAATTGTTCATGCCGTCACCCATCTTAGGAGCTATTTTATCGATTGTTTAAGAACATTTACTTAATTGTGTTGTGAGCGGTCCTGAATTTTAGTTTTGCAATGATGCCTTAGTCTTAGGCTATATTTGCCTTATGTTCTTCCTTTCTTGTTCCTTCTCCTTATTCCTTAAGCTAAAAAGCAGAACATTGGGAAGCTGGTCTCATATTACCATTGTATTGTTCTTTATGTTTATATGATGAAACATTATCCTCGATGATGGCTTTTTCAGATCTATGCATTGTTTTGAGAGTCCAGATTGGCTTCATCTCAAAAGAGGTAGAGAATCTTTTGCCAGAGGCCCACTGGTGAAGGTTGATCCTCAAGGCAGGTGCGGAGGGGTTCTTGTTTATGGTCTGCAAATGATAATGCTTAAGGCTTCTCAGGTCTCTCCTATTCCTTAGATCTTTTGTCAGACTTTTAGTCCCCTTTCTATTCAATTTGTTTCCTTTGAGTTGGAGGTTCTAATGATATTTGGTCATCTAAGAATTTGTAGATTTCAGTTTTGTTTCTAGCTCGAATGAAAATTTATAAGTAATATGAGACAAAGCTTATGTAGCTGTTTGGGCCAAAAGCTGTGCCCTTTTGGCAATATGTACTCTCCTCTCAATTTCGTGGTGTTCCCTCTATCCCTGAGGCAATCATGGAGTATTGTGAAAGCAGCAATAGCTTCTGTTTCACTTTGTGGTGTCAAGCGATAAGGGGAGTGCATTTCTCACACAACTTTGTTAAAAGAAATAAGTTGTTAATTGGCCAACAAGTGCAAGTGGACGATTCACAACTTACTTCTAGGAAAGTTGGGTTTCCCAAGAGATAGTGGAAGCTTATTTTTCAAATCACCTTTTGTTGTGTTTCCAAATTCACACATGTTCAGCACATTGCTCCTATTTGACTTAAAATCATTTTGGATTTTGGGCTCAGGTTGGTTCTGGTTTGGTGGGAGGAGATGACACATTTGAATCTGGAGGTGCAGTTTCCATTCGAGTAGAATCATCCTACATAATCAGTCTCCGGGAGTTGGAAATGAAGCACGTAAAAGATTTTGTATTTGTACACGGTGAGGAAGTTAATAACTAAGTTGCTTTTTTCCAAGATTTGCTTCTTTTACCATGTTTCCTTGTCATTTTGCTGTAGAATGTATAACAAGATAGGGTTGGCTTGATACTCGGTAGTAGCTCCTAGGCCAGTAAGTGTAAGCTCAATGTTATGGAGACTGCAAACTGCTACTTTAATGGCTTACTTGCCGAGGTGACTGTGGGGAGACAATTTGTTGTGTAAGTCTTGCGAGCTGCGACAACTTGTAGATCATAACTACAGATTAATATTTGAAAATCTGCCGTTAGCTTAACAAACTGCTCCATGTCTCCTTTGCAAAAATATTTTCTTGATAGTAATGCATGAAATTTCATCATGTTTTATGTGATAAAACTCACCTGTTTGGTTGCTTGGATTAGCCACTTGTGTGAACTAATACATACTGGATTATTTGGCTCCATGTCTTGTTAAGGTTATATTGAGCCTGTGATGGTAATACTTCATGAACGAGAGCTTACATGGGCGGGACGTGCTTCCTGGAAGCACCATACTTGCATGATATCTGCACTCAGCATTAGCACAACCCTGAAGCAGCATCCTCTAATTTGGTCAGCCTCAGTAAGTTCAACAGTTGTCAAGTGGATCTTTCTACCTATTCTTAACTGGATATATCTCTGCACACTTATGCATCCAAAAAATTTTGTTCATAAAGTCTTATTACTGTTTTCTTCTCTTTGGTCAAGTCATAGTTATCGGACGGTGTAACTTGACTGCCTTCACCCAGTCGGTGCCAGTACTTTTTGGGCTTATCATTTGTTTGTGTATGATCTTGCAGTCATGGTTGATGGCTCTAACCATTTCCAACTTTTTTTTTTCATGTCAAGTTACTTCCCATCCTTTTGTTCAATACGGAAAAGGAAAGTGATAAACAATTCCTTTTGAATGCTTGGGACTGCATTCTTGAAATGATGACCAAGTGCTTTTGACTTTCCCCCGATGATTGGTTGATTGTCTCATTGTTCTGTTGTAGAACAATTCTCTCATAATGGTCTCGTTCCTCTTTTTGTTTGCTCCTCATAAATTAAGTTTATATCAGTTATGGGAGAAAGTTGCTGATGAACCGTGCATTTGAATTTGCTTTCATGAATTATGATGGATTGTATGGACAATGTTTCACATTAAATCTTTGTCATGTTCTTTTATTTCTGAAGACTACCAAAATATGGAAAACCATTCTATGACCTAGAGCAACCCTTCGTGATAGTTATATCTGTTTAAGATGCTTTATATTCTTCTTTACTTTTTTGTCTTCTCCTCTTGTCAGAATCTCCTCATGATGCCTACAAGCTTCTTGCAGTACCTTCACCAATTGGTGGGGTTCTTGTGATTTCTGCTAATGCTATTCATTATCACAGTCAGGTAGTTTATCTGACTTTCCAGGAGCATCCAATTAAGATGCGTATAAGCATCTAGTTTGTTTCTGTTATCTTGTATATAGTGGGATATTGCACTTGTTTGTTTTTCACAGTTATTGATCAAATATCTGTGAGGAGTATGTTCCCCTGAACAGCTGTTTCCTCTATTTGCAGTCTACTTCTTGTGTTTTGGCTCTCAATAGTTATGCCAGTTCTGCTGACGGCAGGTAATCTCCCTCCTCTTGAAATGTTACTGGATTTCTGGTAATGACATGTTTGATTGGTTTGCTAAAGTGAGTTTGGTAAGTTTTACTCTTAATGAGTTAATAGTTGACAATTGCTCAACTTCTCATGCTTTATCTTTTGGCAAAAGACAAACCGTCTTTTCTTGCAGCTTTTTAATTCCAACACCGTGCCCCTGGTAGAAGACATTAGTAAACAATACAAGAATTGAAAAAGATAAGGAATATATACGAAGTTAATTCGCATGGATTTTCTGTGAAGATCGCTGAATCTTGCATCCTTCATGTGTTTCTAGCAAGATCTTAACTCTTGATTTGGGACTAGGACTGATATTCACTAGCATCTGATCAAAGCTTCTTTGTTCGATTTTTTTTTTTCAAATATGTTTTCTCATATCCGTCAGTTCATTTCATCATTGTGCCTCATGGTTGATTATATATATTATTTTATTGGGATTTCAGTCAAGAGATGCCAAAATCGCGTTTTAGTGTTGAGCTTGATGCTGCCAATGCCACTTGGTTACTGAATGACGTGGTCTTGCTGTCGACCAAAACTGGGGAGGTTGTTGCTGCTCACCCTTGTTTATGATGGGCGGTAGGTGATCACTATTATTTTTCTACTTTCTTTTGTTCCTTCTCTTCTGGCTTTAAAAGCTTAATTGTTATCTCTTTTTAAATTTTGTCTGTGTTGGAGCTGTTAGATATGCTTTGATCATATGTACCTATAAGAGTTTTACTTCCTTTGTGGGAATACTGTGATGCACATAGTTTTTGATATTTACATGTCCATAACATATTCCTATTTCTTCATATCTATGCATTTCCAAAAAAAATAAGCAGACTTCCTGATAGATTCTGTCTTGGTTCATAAGCATAATGTTGTCACTGCAGTAGGTGTGTGTGACAGTTATGATCCGAAGGCGTTTTCATCTCTTCTTCCATTTTAAAAGCGACCGACCTTTGCTATTATAAGTGTGTTTGCTGATATGATCACATCTTTGCAGTATTTTAGCAGTTATATTTTCTGTTCCCGCTAATTATGATGGCTGGAATCTTCTCGCTTCCATATAATAATATCTCCTATTTATAGTGTGGTGCAAAGATTGGATCTATCTAAGTCAAAGGCTTCTGTGCTCACTTCTGTAAGTTATTTTCATGTTTACAACTCTCTTATCAGGTTGCTCTTTCATTGGCACATTATGATGACTGTGCTCCTTGTCTTAGGGGATTACAACGATAGGAAATTCCTTGTTTCTTCTAGGTAGTCGATTGGGAGACAGTTTGTTGGTGCAATACACTTGCGGGTTTGGAACCTCAAAGCCTTCATCTGGTTTAAAGGAAGAGGTCTGTGGTGGAATGAAGAGTTTTGCTAGTTGCAATGTCTTAAGAACTGTTCACTCTTGGGATTCTGTGACACGTCACTTCTTGATTTCTGTAACATTTGGTTGATTTTTTGGCTTTACTTTCTTTGGGATGTTTATAAAAATCTTCTGTTGATGAGTTTTTAGGTGGGAGATATTGAAGGTGATGCCCCTCTGATGAAGAGGTTACGCAGGTCCTCTTTGATGCTTTGCAAGACATGGTCGGTGGAGAGGGAGCTCTCGATACATGGTCTAACGCCAAGTAATGCAGAATCTGCGCAGGTTTGTCCCTGTCACTCTCTCCTCTCTCTCTCTGCACATATTTGTAGGCTAGAATGCTTCCTTCTTTGCTTCTCTTACTGCTGGCACAATTAAAACGTAGATTTCATGAAGTTGAATCCTGTTTAGAATGCTCGCTGTGCTAGAGGAAGGTTGAATTTTTGTTGGCCTAATATATTACACTCCCTCGATCTTCATCTTGCTTTCTGAAGCATGAGTACACGTCCTTGTAAGAAATGAAAAGCTCTTCCTGCCTCAAATTGACATTTATCTTCAGTGCATTGCCACAACTTTTAGTATGTTATTGTGGAATGGTGATCTTAGCTCTTGACTTTGACCAAGCTCGCGAACTTATCATTGTGAAGTTGTGCCTACTTGTTCTTAGGTATTGGATTTTAACCCTTCCTATCTGCAGAAAACCTTTTATTTCAGTGAGGGATTCCTTAATTAACATTGGCCCTTTGAAAGATTTTGCATATGGCCTGCGGATCAATGCTGATGCTAATGCAACTGAATTGCGAAACAAAGCAACTATTAACTGGTTAGTGTAGCAAGTAGCAACTCCTGTTTTTGACTATGTACAGTGTGCACATCAGAATACTACACGTCTATGTTATTGCTTCCACGAGTGTTTTCACCTATCATTTACTAACACCGGCTGACTAATACGTTACATATTGAAAGTTACTTGAACATTTTTTTTTAAACTAAAAGTTACATTCTTCATACCTTTCCAGTGATCGTGCAGGGTGTTGTTCTGGTCATGGAAAGAACGGTTCTCTGTGTGTTTCGGAGGCAGTCAGTTCGTCCGGAGATAATCACTGAGGTGTGTGGCACTGAGCTTTGTCTTAGGATATCTCTTTATATGTTATAGCTCTCTTATACATCTCTTTGTCACTGTAACAAAAAAATGGGGGCATAGGAATAACATGCCATAAACAATTGTCCTCTTCTCTCTTCTTTTTAATATGTTACTTGGATGGGGTTCTGGTTGAACTTTGAGTTGGGCAATCTATTAGCCGAGAGAGGGGTGTAGTCTGTTGAGTTGTGATTGTCATGATCTTCTGAGAAATCTATTTGTTTATTCATGTTGCGGGATGAGAGCAAACGTTAATTAGCCTTTGTGTCTGCTTCTATCCTCTCCTAAGGTTTGAGAGTCTTATGCCACGTTTCTGGTCGTCTTGTTGCTTTTCTAGTGCAAGTAGATGGAAAATTGTGTCTGAGTGGTTTGTTGCCAAATAGATCATCTATTAGTCTGTCTTTCAATTCTGACCCCTTTGGTATCTTGATGTACAATGGTGAGTAGTGGCAGGTTAGACTGGCCAAGAAACATTTCTGTTGCAATGTGATGATGCTGATTGATAAAGGATAATATGGTCAGTGGTATTCTGTGGAACTTCTACTTTCCAGCTAGTGTAATTGCCCAGAGGATCACTAATTCAATGGGTGGTTAATCTATGAAACACAAAGAATATTACAAAGAAAAAAAAAAATTGTGGACCTGATAGGTTCCTCTATAATCGTTGACACTCTTTTTCTGATGAGGGCTTGTGACAGTTTGTTCTTGTGATCCCGATAATTCTAGCGGTTGGTGGACTATTAGTAAGGAATGGACGAACTTGCTCTTAGTGGCTCTTTCTACACTTTCATCAAGTTATCCTTATGTGCCTTTATTCATTGCACTTCACAGTATTTTCTGTCATCATATTGATAATCTTTCGCAGGTTGAACTACCAGGTTGCAAAGGCATTTGGACCGTCTACCACAAAAGAACACGCGTGTTTAGATTCTTCCAAAGTTGGGGTTGATGATGACGAATATCATGCATATTTGATTATTAGCCTGGAAAGTCGTACCATGGTAATTTCTCTTGCTTTATGTTGAATATTTGTGCTTTAGAGACTTTTAAAGTGTACTTAATTTCTTATTTGCATCTGGTAATAGACTTGGCAGAATGCAATCATTAGCTTGTCGGTTGCTGCTTTTGTCACAGAAATTTCATGTTCCATGAGGCAACTCTATGGTAGAGATGATCATCTATTAAAGTGGCCTTTTGATATGCATTACAATCTCTATTCACTATTTTGCCAGCATATGCAATTAGTAATTGTTTTCTGTTATTGTGGGATACTGAGTATATAAATATGCTTGAAGTCATAAAATGGTGAGGGATAAATGATACAACGAGGGACTGCCTTCTAAACTTTCCTATTCTTTATTGTCAATTTAGAATCCTGAATTCACTAGATTCTTTCTAAAGTTGGACATCACGTAATGCACCTAAATGTGATACCTGTACTCCTCGCAAATCTCCAGTGAATTTGAAGATGATCTTTCCCTGCCTTCAAACATGCAGCATCAATTTTTCTGCATAAAAACGTTCAGCATGAATCTCTCATGTGTTCTCATTCTTTCATTCATATTCTCAAGATTTCCTACGGCCACTTGGTAACAAATCATAGGGTAAGCTACATGGAGATATGCATATCATATAGCAGATACATGTACACGTATATGTGCATTTTTTCTTCCACATCTTTACCTGCAGCTGGCATTGCTCTCTGTATCAGGTGCTTGAAACGGCTGATCTTCTCAATGAAGTCACTGAAAGTGTTGATTATTATGTGCAAGGAAGAACTATTGCTGCTGGGAATCTATTTGGAAGGTGTGTTTCAATTGTTTTGTTAATTTTTTCAACAAGTCGGAAAATCATTTTACTAGGAGTGGGTGTTTATGACAAGTGACATAATGCCTTCCTTAGCTATCATCATGGGTTGGCGTCTAATTAATTAGATGTGTGTATTCATCAGAAGTAGATTTGTGTTCTTAATGTGTTTTCAGTATTTCAAGGTTGTCATTGTTTTAGTATGATTTTCAATTGTCATAGACATTGTCAGGTTCTGCTTTGGTATTACCTGCTTTGTTGAGTCACGAGAAAATGTGGATGAGCGGGTAATATGTTTTGTAGTTTGAAATACAAGGAAATAGCTGTATGGGGGATTTTTCTTTTAATATCTTACGTTCACTTCTTATATATTGACATTTGGAGTCATGTATAGATTTGCAGGTGTCACACTGACTTTGTTGCAAATGTTTTGCAGTCTGCTAATTTCAAATAAACTTTGAATGCATTTAGTGCTGTCTAACTTAACTTGAGCTTTCTGAGCCAAAAAAAAAAAAAAGTGTAGCTTGAGCTAACTTCCTTCTTCTGTTTGGGGTGATCTACCTTTAACTTCTTACATTCACTTTCACTTCTATTTAACTTGGAACGCTTGAAAATAGTCAAATTTTGACGTGTAGAATCATATGTGATTTTGCGGCTTTTTTACCCTTTGACTTTATTGAGTATCATTTGCAGTCTGCCTACTTTGTATAAGCTTTGAACGCATTTGTTGCTGTCTAACTTAATTTGAGTTAACTTCCTTCTTCCGTCTTTCTTTCTTAGATATTCATGTAATGATGTTCTGCAGCAAGAGAATTTGGACTGTTTCCACCCTCTTTAATGAATTATTTTTGAATTACTAATCGCTTCGCTCGTAGGTTTTATTTTCTGCATATAAGAGTCAATGTTTTTCAATGGGTGTCACCTTATTATTTCTTCCTGTTTCCTGTATGAAGGCGACGAGTTATTCAGGTTTTTGAACGCGGCATGCGTGTCCTCAATGGTTCTTCTATGACACAAGATTTAAACTTAGTGGCCTCGAACTCTGAATCATCATCTGAGAGTTGCGTGGTCTTAACTGTATCGATTGCTGATCCATATGTCTTACTAAAGATGACTGATGGAAGCATTCGGCTTCTTGTTGGAGGTAACTACCACTTTTTTTGTCTTAAGATGTTACTTTGGCATTAATCTACTTGATTGCTAGAATTAATAGACTATATGAGTTACTCCATAAAGCATGCCTTCACTGGGAAAAAATTTGATTCTGCATAAACACTTATATGAGCTGTCATTGGATATTACATTTTTATTTGCTATGCTTTTGCTTTGGAATTCCCTTTTGCATTAATTTTTTCTTTTTTGGTTGAACCTTTTGCATTAATTTGAGTATCTCATTTTTGCAGATCCATCTACATGCACAGTTTCTGTTGTGACTCCAGCAGCATTTGATGGCTCAAAAAAGTTTGTGGCTGCCTGCACACTTTATCACGATAAAGGTCCAGAACCTTGGCTTAGGAAGACTAATCCTGATGCATGGCTAACTTCAGGTATAGATGAGGCCATTGATGGTGGTGATGGTGCAACTCAGGACCAGGGGGGATATATATTGTGTGGTTTGCTATGAAGCGGTGCACTTGAACTGTTTGATGTGCCTAATTTCAGTTGTGTTTTCTCTGTGGATAAATTTGTGTCTGGAAAGATGCATCTCATTGATACCGTTATGCAAGAAGAACCTGGTGATTCTCAGAAAGGAATCTTGGTAGGTTCCGACGAATCTGCCGGCCCAGGGAAGAAAGAAAATGCACAGAATACTAAGGTTCTAGAGTTGGCTATGTATAGATGGTCTGGACAGCATAGCCGCCCTTTCCTTTTTGCAATATTGAATGATGGCACAATACTTTGTTATCATGCCTATTTGTTTGAAGGTTCAGAAAGTGGTATAAAAAATGAAGTTGCGGTTTCTAATAACAATTTTATCAGCAAAGGCAACAGTAGTGGTTCCAGGCTCAGAAATCTTCGATTCTTACGCATCGCCTTGGACACATATACAAGAGAAGAGATGACCGTAGGAAGCACGTGCAATAGAGTTACATTCTTCAAGAACATTGGTGGATATCAGGGATTGTTCCTTTCTGGTTCAAGACCTGCTTGGTTCATGGTTATCAGAGAGAGGCTTCGAATTCATCCACAGGTTTGGACACCTTGTTTTTGTCAGTGACAATGGTATTTGGAGCAATCCAACCTTTTAGATGCATATTTCTAGAATATCAAATATACTTTCTGTGGAAAAATTCCAGTTGATATTCCTATTATTTGATTAGAATACTCTATACGATTATTCTTGTCTGTTACCATCTGCATATATGCATACTAGAGGTTAATTAGCTTGAATTTAGTCTATAGTTTCATGTTAATGAGTTTTCTCAAAGATGATTGCTACTTCGGACTGACATAAGCCGGCACTCTTTATTGATGTTGTCCAAGTACATTTTCCTTCAATCATTTTATCTTCCAACTTTGACGGATTTTCTCATAAGATGGAAAATGGCTCTTATTTCTTTTGCTGCTTCATCCTTTATGGATGAAGTCTGGAGGCTTCTCTTCCTTTGGTGCAACAAACTAATAAAATTCTTAAAGTTGCTGCTGTTAGGTGGCTCATCATAGGTTCCGTCTTTCTAGTTTTTTATTTTGTCTGGAGCATCTGACTGCGCTAACTTTCATGCAGTTATGTGATGGATCAATTGTCGCGTTCACTGTTTTCCATAATGTGAACTGTAATCGTGGGCTCATATATGTGACCTCACAGGTTAGTGCGTAGCATTTGCTGAATGATTATGTGCTATATCAGGTTATGAATCTCCTCCTTTTTTCCCTCTAAAATGTTTTGACATTCCAGGGTGTTCTAAAAATTTGCCAACTGCCATCTAATTCAAGCTATGATAACTATTGGCCAGTACAAAAGGTATCCACCACTAAATGCAAATCAATCTTCTTGCTTATGATGCCAGTGATCAATTACTTTTTATCAGATTCCACTGAAAGGAACTCCACATCAAGTTACTTACTTTGCCGAGAAGAATCTGTACCCACTTATAGTTTCAACTCCGGTAAGTAATGCTTAAAACATTTTCTCCTTCACATCCTTTCTCCAGTATTATGGATGTACTAGAACCTTTTGTGTCCTGCATAACATGTAATGCAACGTTTATATGCATTTTATGATGTGTATGTCAGTTGAATACTGTCTTTCCGCCAGCAATACACATGCATATACTTGTTAGTTGATACTGTTTGTTTTTTCTACAGTTGCGTACATAGAAGTAGTGTCATGACTTTAGAGTGGCTGGTTGATGATGTGGTCGTTTCTTTGGAGTTTGCTTGTTGTTGAACTGTCAAACGTGTCTATTAGAGTTTGCTTGGTTTGTTCCCCCCTGCTAAGCTCCATAGCCTTAAGCATGATGTTTTTGCTGGTAATGTTAAGTTGCATCATCAACCTCCCTCTTCTAAGGTTTTCTACTTCTATTGGGGGTTACCGTCGGGCATCCAAATTTCTATTCTCTTTTGAATTTAAGATGTGATACATAAGATACTCTTCCTATGCACTTTGAGGTCTGATTGCATCTGGTCCATCTTTGCTTATCCAGGTTCATCGGCCATTGAATCAAGTTGTCTCATATCTTGTTGATCAAGAAGTTAGCCATCAGATTGACAATCATAGTCTAAATCCTGATGACCTCAACCGAACTTATGCGGTTGATGAGTTTGAGGTTCGGATCTTGGAACCAGAAAAGTCTGGAGGACCATGGCTGACTAAGGCTACAATTCCCATGCAAAATTCTGAGAATGCATTAACCGTGCGTGTTGTGACACTGCTCGTAAGTCTGAACTTTGTCAACTGAGCTGTATTTTACTCCTGATTTTCTCTGATGCTGCCATTTTTCCAAAGGAAAGTTGGTCTTTGGAAGTGTCATTTAAATGCATGTAAAAGTAAAACGCTTTCGTCCATTTAAGTCATGCTTATTGTGGGTATATTGCTTATTAAATTATAACATGGCAGAATATGACGACAAAGGAAAACGAGACACTTTTAGCTATTGGAACTGCTTATGTTCAAGGTGAAGATGTTGCTGCAAGAGGGCGCATACTTTTGTTTTCTATGGGGAAAGACGTAGACAATCCTCAAACGTGGTATGTCTTTGAGCCGCATAGGAAAACCGTCAATCAATCTAATGTCTCCTTGTTCTTCGTACCGATCATATGGAGATTGTCAGTGATCATTCTGGATGTTTGTTCATTATCATCATGTCTTTTCCTGTAATAGTGGATGTATTGTGTTGTGCTTCATACTCCTTGTCGAGAGGAAAGCATGGGAGTCTCATGAATAGCTACTGCTATATAATATTTCTTTCTCTTGTAATCAACGGATGTAATAGAGGTGCGAGGTGCTAATTATAGTAGAATCCTCTGCTGGATGTTACCTTAGTTTAAGGGTGAACCAAGATAAAATCTTGGGTTTTGATTTCTCTTTCTTGTTTTTTATGCTTTACTTTGTGCGTCAAATTCTAACAGAACATGGAACAGGATAGTCTTGGATGTTACAATTTCTGCTTGGTGTATTAATGCTGACTCTGGCAGCATCTCTTCCAGGTTTCGGAGGTTTACTCGAAGGAATTGAAGGGTGCTATATCTGCTGTAGCCTCACTTCAAGGCTATCTGTTGATAGCTTCTGGTCCCAGATAATTTTGCACAAATGGAGTGGAACTGAATTGACTGGTGTAGCATTTTTTGATGCCCCGCCTCTACATGTTGTTAGCTTGAATGTTGTATGTGTGAATTCCTTAACTTTTTGTCTCCTCCTTTTTGTCTGAGCATCAGTCTGGAGTCTTATTGCTATTTTTTTATGTGAAATGCTTCTAAATATGATGTCTGAGAAGGCCTGGATGCTTTCTATCATGGTTACCCAACTGTAACTAAATGTGACTATTCTCTTGCAAAATAAATGCTGGCAGTTGGGAGAAATTTGCTGTAATTTTTCTCCTCACTTGTGCCTCTGCATGTGGTTCCAGGTCAAGAATTTTATTCTACTTGGTGACATCCACAAGAGCATATACTTCCTCAGCTGGAAAGAACAAGGCTCTCAGCTTAACTTGTTGGCCAAAGATTTTGGTTCCCTGGATTGTTTCGCAACAGAGTTTCTAATTGATGGAAGTACATTGAGTCTGATTGTATCTGATCAACAAAAAATGTTCAGGTTAGGTCACTGCCTATGCTTTTTGGAGTTTGTTTCTTCTTGCTTGACTAAGGTGAGGTAAGGTCACTCCCTATGCCTTTCCCTGTTGCTTGACATGTTGAAATGGATAAGGTTTTTAAATATTATAACTGCGTTGTCTAGATTTTTTCGCAATTGGGACTCTCACCATGACGTTAATTGCCTTTAGCAGCTGGTTGGTGGATTCTCATTCCTTCTGTGAAAAAGTAACGTTATCCACCTGAATGATGACCCTTATGTTGTCCTCAAGTACTCAAATATTGCAGTTATCACAAATGAGAGCACATAAAGGGAAAAAAGACGTGATTTAAAGTAAACCAAAGGAAGCAGCATTGTTTGAACTATTATCACTAACGACCCAAAGAAAGAAGCAGCATATCTAGTCTAGATTTAGATGTGGGACTAATGTTTTCAGCAAAATATCTTGTATGTGATGGAATCAATGAAAACCTATGAAATTGATTGATGAACAAATTAATGAACAGAACCATTTTTGGCGTAGAATCTTGCACATGGGTTCTGAGAACCGTTGAAATTAACAATTAAAGAAATTTTCAAGTTGGCTTGACACTTAGCATTTACAGTAGAAAATAGTGGATACCTATTTACTTGTGTGAAAATATTGTTCCAACTAAAATGCTTGGCATTAACATGGAAGTTCCTATACCTTTTCAACTAGCAGGTGTTCTATTATGCACCCAAAATGTCTGAGAGTTGGAAGGGACAAAACTTCTCTCAAGGGCGGAATTTCATGTAGGTGCTCATGTGACAAAATTCATGCGGTTGCAGATGCTTCCTACTTCATCTGGTCAAAGTGGTCCTCCTCCTGTTTCAGACAAGACCAACCGGTTTGCGTTGTTATTGGTACCCTAGATGGCAGCATTGGCTGCATTGCTCCTCTTGATGAATTGACATTCCGTAGGCTTCAGTCACTACAGAGAAAGCTTGTTGATGCTGTTCCCCATTTTGCTGGCTTAAATCCAAGATCCTTCCGCCGTTTCCGCTCTGATGGGAAAGCACATCGACAGGCCCCGACAGTATTGTTGACTGTGAACTGCTTTACCAGTAAGTTTTATTTTCCATTTGCGTTCTTATCAGTTCTAGAAAGTACTGATTCTTGTATTGATTTGTCTCGTGGGAAGAATGTGCATGTGTATGTATAAAATACATGAATAAAATGTAGTGAGGTAGCTCATAAGCATGTTTTTTACATTTTTCAGTTCATGTAGCAGGTGGCTACTCTTTTGGGTGCTTTACTGTCTCACCAACAGTTTGATTGTAGACCTCTCTCACCACATATATCACTCTGTATTGTCATTGGTCACAATGATTTTTCATATATCGTGCATATAAAACAAACTAAGCATCTGTACGTTTCTGAGTCACAAAAAGCTATATGTTCTGGGGCTAATTTAGTTGTCTTGAATGATACATTTGCAGTTACGAGCTGCTCTCCTTGGATGAACAATTGGAGATAGCACACCAGATAGGAACAACTCGCTCGCAGATTTTGTCGAATTTGAATGACCTTGTTGAGGGAACAAGTTTTCTATGAGATACGACGGCAGCCTAGAGGGGGAGTACGAGAGTGATTCAACCAGTGAGCTATTGGCCATTGAGTTCGCGAGCCAAGACATTTACCGACCTCTGCAGTTTATGATGTAAATATCTCATCAGCTCATGGAGAGAGTTCGTGTGTCGTGCAAGAATCGCTACAACATGAAGCAACTTGAGGAGTACAATTGAGAATTGAGGTGGATCTTGAGCCCCGTGGGGTTGAGTTTAGTAACTGGATAGTTTCCTTGCATTTCATTCTTCAACTTGATATGCGTGAAAAACCTGACCCTCCTACACTGGTCACTAGTTCTGGTGGTCCCTGACTATTCAAGAAACATTACTGCTGTTGTTGTTATAATATGTGTCGAACGGCAATGTCATGATAAAACCAACAATACTGAAAAAAAAATAAAGGAGAGAGAAAAGTATTCATAACGGTGGAGTTTTTAATCAAATTGTGAAGATATAAAACGGGCTAATATAGTCAAATATCCGTATCTGCTGCCTGTTCTGTCGTTTTTGAATTGGGAATGAAGAATGGAGAGCAAAACAATATGCTTCGCACTTTTTCTTATCAAACAGCTGTCAAACGACAAGATAATGATAGTTTAATTTTTAGTTGATGTAGTTTCTTTGTAAATCGAGCATTTATTTCATTATTTCACAAATAAAAAATTCAATGTCTTCGCAGAGATCGAGCTCCTCCCTATTGCAAATTGTGAATAATCTCACTCGAGAAGAATAATATGTTCTATAGAAAATTAAAGAATTAAAACAATATGGGAAGTATGTTCCTTGGGACAATTAACATCAACATCACCATTATTCCAAACAACAGTTGGGGTCGATGGTCGATGAACTCAAGCGAAAAGATTAAAATATATTAAAATAAAATAAAAATATGGATATCCCAAAATAAATAAATAAATAAATAAGTAAAAATAAATAGAAAAGACTAAACAGGCACTCTGGAACATAAGAATTCCCCCCTTTACAATATGAATAGCTTTCCTCCACTCCGTTTTAAGACAGATCATACGCCAATCTATTTTCCACTCTATTAAATCTTGTTTTACTACTTTTTTCCAAGTAAGTTTCAGCCGACCTTGTCCTTTCTTGATATCGCGTTCTCGATAATACACTTCTGTTCTTATCGAAGTATCTCGGGTCTACGGAGAATATGTCCAAACCATCTCAATCTGTATTCTTTCATCTTTTCTGCCATCGGTACTATTTCAACTTTTTGTCGAATATCGTCATTTTTATCTTATCCTCTTGTATGATTACACATTCACCTTAATATTCTCATTTTCGCTACCCAATTTTATGCTCATGTTGCTTCTGTACTGGCAACATCAGCTCTGTATAGTATTGCAGGTCTTATTACTGCTTTATAAAATTTTCCCTTTAATTTAAGAGGGATTTTTGTGATCACACAAAAACCCTGATGTACTGCGCCATTTCATCCAACCTGCTTTGATTTTATGACTAACTCCTCATCAATCTCTCTCCTCTTTTGCAAAATTGATCCCAATATCTGAAAGCATCTTTCCTAGGTACTTTCTGTTCAAACATATGCACGGATTCTTGATCACCTCTCTTGTTGTGGCGAACTCACACTTCATGTATTTCGTCTTACTCCGATTTAACGTAAATTTTTGGACTCTTAACGTGTTTCTCCATAATTCTAACTTAGTACTAACCCCAGCCTTGTTCTCATCAATAAACACAATATCATCTTGAACAGCATACACCACAACACTCATCTTGGATAATTTTTGTTAGCTCATCCATAATTAGTGCAAAAAGATACAGACTCAAAGTTGAACCTTGATGTAAACCAATTGTGATTGGAAAATAACTTGATGTACCATACAGGTCTTCACACATGTAGTAACACCATCATACTCCTTGGGACAATTATAAAAAAAATTCTAATTTATTGCATTAATACTAATCCAGTCTTGGACCTTCCAATTGAATTAATTTAATTCTAAATCTTTTTGCATCGGTGTTAATTTAATCATTTTAGATGATTTTTGCTGAAAATCGCTAATGTGGACGTCAGTTGTCTTATGTGGTGCAACTAATATTGACGTAGATAATTTTTTAATAATTTTTTTAAGAAATTTTTTTTCAATTTTTTTTAATTCACTATGACCGGCTGGATTGCCAAAACCTTGGTGGTGAGGTTTGGTTGGCCGTTGGAGGCCGCTAGGTGAGAGCTAACTGACCCTTGCTAGATCTGGGCGAGTGCTTTCGTGGAGTTTGCATGTACCCACCTCCCCCCCCACCCCCCCCCACCCCCCCCCCCACCCCCCCCCCCCCCCCCCCCCCCCCCCCCCCCCCCCCCCCCCCCCCCCCCCCCCCCCCCCCCCCCCCCCCCCCCCCCCCCCCCCCCCCCCCCCCCCCCCCCCCCCCCCCCCCCCCCCCCCCCCCCCCCCCCCCCCCCCCCCCCCCCCCCCAACCCCCCCCCCCCCCCCCCCCCCCCCCCCCCCCCCCCCCCCCCACCCCACACCCCCACCCCCCCCACCCCCCCCCCCCCGCCCCCCCCCCCCCCCCCCCCCCCCCCCCCACCCCCCCCCCCCCCCCCCCCCCCCCCCCCCCCCCCCCCCCCCCCCCCCCCCCCCCCCCCACCCCCCCCCCCCCCCCCCCCCCCCCCCCCATCGATGAACTCCCCCCGAAAAGATTAAAATATATTAAAATAAAAAAAAAACCCCCCCCCCCCCCCCCCCCCCCCCCCCCCCAATAGAAAGGACTAAATATGGCACTCTGGAACATAAGAATTCCCCCCCTTTACAATATGAATAGCTTTTCTCCACTCCGTCTTGAGACAGATCATACGCCAATCTATTTTCCTCTCTATTAAATCTTGTTTTACTACTTTTTTCCCAGCTGACCGTCCTTTCTTCATATCGCGTTCTCGATAATATACTTCTGTTCTTATCGAAGCATCTCGGGGTCCCCCCCCCCATCTCCCCCCCCCCTCCCCCCCCCCCCTCTCATCTTTTCTGCCTTTTTGTCGAATATCGTCATTTTTTTCTTATCCATCTTTGTATGATTACACATTCACCTTAATATTCTCATTTTCGCTACCCCAATTTTATGCTCATGTTGCTTCTGTACTGGCCAATATCAAGCTCTGTATAGTATTGCAGGTCTTATTACTGTTTTATAAAATTTTCCCTTTAATTTAAAAGGATTTTGCGATTATACAAAAACCCTGATGCACTCGCTATTTCATCTAACCTGCTTTGATTTTATGACTAACATCCTCATCAATCTCTCTCCCTTTTGCAAAATTGATCCCAAATATCTAAAAGCATCTTTCCTAGATACCTTATGTCCAAACGTATTCACGGATTCTTGATCATCTTCTCTTGTCATGGCGAAATCACACTTCATGTATTTCGTCTTACTTCGATTTAACGTAAATTTTTTGGACTCTTAACGTGTTTCTTCATAATTCTAACTTAGCACTAACTCCAGCCCTGGTCTCATCAATAAACACAATATCATCTGTGAACAGCATACACCACGACATCTCATCTTGGATAATTTTTGTTAGCTCATCCATAATTAGTGCAAAAAGATACAAACTTAAAGTCGAACCTTGATGTAAACCAATTGTGATTGGAAAATAACTTGATGTGCCATTATAGGCCTTCACACATGTAGTAACACCATTATACTCCTTGGGACAATTATAAAAAAAAATTCTAATTTTATTGCATTAATACTAATCCAGTCTTGGACCTTATAATTGAATTAATTTAATTCTAAATCTTTTTGCATCTGTGTCAATTTAATTCTTTTAGAGATTTTTTACTGAAAATCGCTGATGTGGACGTCAGTTGTCCTATGTGGTGCAGCTAATGTTGACGTAGATAATTTTTAATAATTTTTTAAGGAAATTTCTTTTCAATTTTTTTTTTCATTCACTATGACCGGCTAGGATTGCCAAAACCCTTGGTGGTGAGGGTTGGTTGGCCATTGGAGACCGCTAGGTGAGAGCTAACTGACCCTTGCCAGATCTGGGCGAGTTCTTTCGTGGAGTTGCATGTAGCCAGTAAGGCCGTGATGGCCTTGGGCGAGGCCATCGCAACCTCGGAGGTCCTTGCTTAGGGATTTCACGGCCGCGAGCTAGGAGGTCCTCACTTAGATTTGGCGAGGGCCGTGACCCTCGCCAGCATCCTGCGAGGGTTCAGGTGATCCTAGCTAGCCAAAGTAAATGAAAAAATAATATAATTATTTTTTTTAAAAAAAAATATTTAAAAATATTTATGCTAGTGCTAATTGATTTAATTAAAAATATTTAGGGCGACTGGCATCGACGTCAATGATTTTCGGCCAAAACTGATTGGATGTACCGAAGTAAGATCAATGCAAGAATGTTTAGGACTAAAAATTGATTTAATTAAAAAGGTTTAAGACTGAATTAGTATTAATACAATAGATTTGAGACTTTAAGAAGGATGTTTCAACTAATTTTCAAGGAGCATATCCCCTCGAGTTTTCATCGAGAAATTTTCTATTTCCGTTTCGCTCAATGGAAGTATCTAACATGGCATTAATGACCAACCGCATTCAAATGTCTTTTTGAGTCTCGTATAGGTCCACATTTGTAGGGTGGTCTCCGGATGGAATCAATGAATATTATGAAGATTAAAGCGTCTTTCAATTGAGGGAAGCATCCATCAAGGGAAAAAGTTAATCTTAGATTTTTTTTAATGAGTTTCATAGATTGTGTACTTTGCCCTTTTTTTTTTTTTTTGTTCAGATACTTTGCTCATTGAAATGCAATAATAATGGCGACATGATGACATCATTCAGCCAAAAGAAAAAGAAAATTGAATACAGCCTTAAATTAGTCAAAGCCATTGCACACCTACCTAAACCGCATTGAGTAAATGTAATTAATGAGCACATAATCCCTCATGTAAGTACTAATAAATGTATCCAATAATAACATGCAATCTTTAACATGCATGTGACGGCTGTGGATGTAATATTGCGATAAGAAAGAGATTTCGCTTAGTGGGATTATTTTTATTAAACAAAAAGGATTATAGAGGGCCCCCCATAATAACTAATAATGTTTGTGTGCCGTTATAATGACATGTTAAATTTTCTCTGAAATTCTTTATTTATTTAAAGATTGGGTAATGTGATTTTTATTCCAGACTTTTCGACTTAAATTTCTCGAAAGTTACCCTGTTGACTTTTATTTAGCTTGAATTACATAAATACTTTGTGAAATACTCGAATGTTGACATGTACAATCGCATTTATTTTTTCGTGATTTATTTATTATCTAAAACTTCCAAATGTGCCATTTTCAATCTTATTGAATACCGGCTTAAATAGACTTTTGGGGTATTATTTCTAAACCTTTAAGAACATGAAGTAGAACCATTTTCTTAAGAGAAGGCCGTGAGAGAATTTAGTCATAAATAAATTTTTGAAGTGTTCAGGTTAGCCTCAAATAAGAGGATGAATTTTGCCGATTGGCTTGTTCCGGCGGCTTGGGTAGAGGCAATTTTGTTTAAGTTTCCATTTGGGTAAATTCCTAAAAAATCGAAATTCCCAAATTAAGTTCTGATTGAAGAGATGTTCGTAGATTCACATGCAATAAATAAAAACTCTTTCAAGCCAGTAAGCCACGATGTTAATAAGAAGGGAGAGATAGAAGTGGAAGTAAGTACAACCACTTCTTATATAGTTATTTTAATGTACTTTGAATCAAGGCAAGGACAAAGGAAAATAAAATAAAATCTACCAATAGACAAATTTAATAAAATTGCACAATTCTTAAAGATATTATAATATAAAGTAAACTGTTATATAACAACATAGAATTCGTTGCAAATGCATATTATATATAAGTTAAGAGAAAGGTAGAATTAGTTTAAGGGAAATTTTCAAATAAGGACATGAAATATTCTCCTTTCTCATGTAAGAGTCTGAAGTGGACCTTATTTCAAATAAAAGCCTTAGTGCTATCTTTATTTCAAAGAAGGGCTTAATTAAAAGTATTTTCGTCATATTTTATTTTATTTTTTCCCATTTCTTTTTTTACTTTGTTTCAACCAACCATGATGACCCTTAACTAGATTTGCCGAGGGCTGCTCTCATCGGCCAAAACAAAGGAAAAGGAAAAGAAATGAGAAAAAAGAAAAGAAAAAAAGTAAAAAGTAAAAAATTTAAAAAATAAAGCGATGAAATTATCCTTGATCTGACTATTTTTTGAAATAAAAAAGCCGTTGGAAGTGCTTGTTTGAAATAATATTCACTTCAATCCTTTATTTTTTAAAAAAATTTAAGCTCTTATTTAAAATTTCTCCAGAGTTTAACTTACCAAATTTTTCTTATCCAATCACGAGCGTAGATAAACAAGCCTTTTTCCTTTTCCATTATCTCCGGCGGCTCCTGCTTGCTTTCATGTCTCTGCCTTCGTGGCTTTGCCTCTGAATTTCTTCTTTTCGCCCGGCGATCTGCTTAAAACAATTGAAGTGCCATTCTCCCCTCCCCGAAATCTCGCTGGTTTCGTTGAGCGATCCCGATTCTAGCCATCTCCATCTGGCTCTCTCTCTCTTCCTCATCGTCCGCTTTCTCTTTCGCATCCTCCCCACGCCGACGCGCCACCTTCCTCGTGATCTCTTCTCTGCAACCCCATCTCATCGATTGCTTCATCGTGTTTTTTAGGTGCTTGGCTTCTGAATCTGATCCCCGCGCTCTGGATTTCGCGTTCTATCATTGCGAGGATCGGTCTTTCCCGGAATCCCTTCTTAGCTCAGCGTCGAGATTTCTGGGCCCTTCTTCACCTGAATAGCTCCTGTGTTAACTGCTACGAGCAAAATTATTCTCTTCGCTTGTTCGAGAGTGGTTTCGCGTGGCTCGTCGGCTGAATTGCATATTGCCAGAGATTCGTCCTATCCTGGGAAATTTTAAGATCCTGGGTGGCGATTCGGGTCGGTGGTAATGTCGCTTATGGATGAGACTTGTGGGTGGTTTAAGGGATTAACTTGCCAAAGAAAGACGCATTTCCTCTTTTGTAGTTGAGTTGGAAATTGGGTTTGATTTTGGAAAGCCATGACGCTGTCATCGCCCAAGGGTTCATCCGCAATCACTTCATTCCCGAGGTCGCTTTCGGTAATTACGGTCGCCATTGGAGGACTTGCCATGTTCTTGATGGTCGCCTCTCTGCTTCTTGTTTCTCATCCCATCGGCTCCAAGGTTCGCGGATATTTTTATGGCGTCGATAGCTCGAGCAACGTAGATTTAGCGGTTTTTCCTTACGATGACAGTGGAGTTGCCCGCTCCGTTGATAAAAGCGAGGATGTAGTTAGTGAGGTTCCTTCGTCGAAGCCTTTTTCTGAAGTATACGCGAGTTCAAATGATTCTTCAACCTCAGTGGCAAATAAGGAATTGGAAAATCAAGTGAACCCCGTCCCTCCCATCTCGTCTGGATTGCCTTCGGGAGAGGAGGACGATTCCAGTTCAAAAAATGATAAGCTCATAGAGAACATTGAAATTGCTAACCCGGTCTCTTCAGATGCAACTGATGGTTCTGCTTATTCAGCATCAGGAACTACACCGGCATCAAATAAAGCATCTGCAAAAACTTCAGTTGAGATTGGTAATCTTCATATTTATTTAAGGGGTATTCTTGTGAGAACTTGCCTTTTTGGTTTATCTGACTGGTGCTCAATTAGATCTCGGGAATCTTAATTTTGCTGTATTGTAGATCCTAATATCTCACGCATTCTCAGTGTTCTAGTTTTCTTGTACAGGAATTGATGTTTGCATATGCACGTAAGTCAATAGAAAAACATGCTGTTGTAACGGGCAGTTTGTCACCCTTAACCTAGCCTCTTGCCCATCTCTGTTAACTAGCTGCTTAAAGTCAATTAAGCCATGATCTTTTAGTTATCTTCTTCTCGTGAGTTCTTGCATTTGCATGTGTTTGACATGGTTGTGGTCCTTCAGTTCCTGCTGTAATCCAATTAGAATCTGATTATTGGTTTTATGCTACATTTAGGTTGTGATCTGTACCATGGAAGTTGGTTTTATGATGCACTGGGACCATCATACACAAACAACACCTGCCCGGTTTTGACACAGATGCAGAACTGCCAGGGGAACGGAAGGCCTGATAAGGAATATGAGAATTGGCGGTGGAAACCATCTCAGTGTGACCTCCCACGATTTGATGCCAAGAAGTTTTTGGAGTTGATGAGAGGAAAGACTCTAGCTTTCATTGGCGATTCTGTCGCACGGAACCAGATGGAATCAATGTTATGCATCCTTTGGCAGGCAAGTCTCTACCCCATGTCCGATCTTCCTTTTTTATATCCTTATGGCTCAGGCTAATAAATACTTAAGGATTTGTTTGAATTGGAAATATTTTCTTCGATTGATCAGTAGCTTTTAATGTGAAATAAGTTGCTATTGCGAAGTACACTTTCTTTCTGAGGTTGTCCAACTTAGAGTCCTTGTAAAAGCTCACCAGCGTTTTTATTCCAATCTCATAATTTTTTTACTGCCAGAAAGTTATTAAGTGCAAATAGATGCTATTCAGGGGGCAAAGAAATAAAATGCAGCATGGGTCAATGGATCATATGACATGGGAGAATTGAAACTCTCAATGCTGCTCTTTGCTTAGGGGAATGCTTTCTTATTGAGAAATTGGGTTGTTTTCCAGGTTGAAGTCCCCAAAAACCGGGGAAACCGAAGAATGCAACGATGGTTTTTCAGGTCAACATCTGTCATGATTGTTCGCATGTGGTCCTCATGGCTTGTGCATCAAAGCTCTGAAGCAATTGATTTTGCTCCAGAGGGTGTGGTAAAGCTTCACCTCGATGTTCCCGACCAAGATATAATGGAATTTCTTCCCAAGTTTGATGTGGTCGTTCTTTCCTCTGGCCACTGGTTTGCCAAGCAATCAGCCTATGTCTTGGACAATAAAATTGTTGGTGGACAATTATGGTGGCCAGACAAATCTCGAGATATGAAGGTCAATAATATTGAAGCATTTGGAATATCTGTCGAAACGATTATCTCTGCTATTGTCACGCATCCTAATTACACTGGCATAGCCATTCTCCGTTCCTATTCACCTGATCATTATGAGGGTGGAGCTTGGAATACGGGGGGTCTTGCACTGGGAAGGTGCGGCCCTTAGCAGCTGGGGAGTTAGTGGAAAATGGTTTTACGAATATAATGCACGAGAAACAAGTGACAGGCTTTTATCGGGCAATGAAGAAGGGGAGCAACAAGTCAAAGATGAGGTTGATGGATATCACTGAGGCTTTTGGATACCGTCATGATGGGCATCCCGGCCCGTACAGAAGCCCTGACCCAAATAAGATCACAAAACGTGGTCCGGATGGAAGGCCTCCACCACAGGATTGCTTACACTGGTGCATGCCTGGCCCAGTCGATATCTGGAATGAACTTGTGCTTGAGATTATTAGGAGAGAGCTTGATGGTGACTGAAGCTTCTACCCCGAAAATGTGGCATTCTTAATCTTATATCTTTGTAGCTTGAAGGGTTATTATGCCGGGAAAATTTAATTTATGTAGGGGCCAGAGTTAGCTTGGTTCTCCTTCTTCTTCTTGAAAACACACACTAGGGAAGAAAATGTACTCCCAAAGCATCTTTTGTCATAGTGAAATACTGTAATTTATATGCTAGTGTCTGTTCTCAGTTTAGACAGATATAAGTTAGTAATGAAAATCTTATGGACTAGTATTCTTTCCTGATCATGTAGCTTGCCCCTGTAGTTGGCAAGTATGACGGGTTGATCATTTTGCACTAATTGGCTGATGATCTGGAGAAGTCAATGGCAAGCATCTGAGGATATTCTAGTCAAGGTCTCAACTTTGTCTTGTGAATACTTTGTCACTTGGGTGGATTTCAGAATTACCTTGTGAAAGAAAATTTTGACTTGAGAGGAAATTTAAGTGTAAGCAAGACATTCCCGACCCTCAAATCGGTATGATATCATGTTGGATTTCCTTGTCCATTAATTTTGCAATATCTTATTGAGTTTTAGTTGTTCGAAATTATTTGGAATCTGCATGATCATCACTGGACCACTTTGCTTTGGTATCCAACTTCTGCTTACCTGCTTCCTGTAATTGTGATGGTTCGTTTACTATCTCGACATGAGCTGCAATCTGACCTGGTCCTGCTACATTAGTGGATCATCAGGTAAAATCTTAATGTTATAACAGCAATCCGCACGGATATGGAGTTTTGGATGTACAGTAGGATCTTTGCCTAAATTGTTAGTCATCCCCCTCGTGAGGTATGTCCTTTTTTTTCTCAACGTCCTATGGAAATCCACGCTGTCTTTTTCATGGCAGTCTTTATGGGCGATTTTTCCTTTGTATTAGCGATAGGATTATTTCCTCTCAAATCTTCATGGGTGATTTTTTTCCTTGGTCTCTGCAATATAGTTCCCCACAAAAAAATATAAAAATAAAGGTTATATCTAATCGCCAATTACGTGAAATTGTTGTAGGCGATTGTAGATATTATGATTGACTAGAAGCCAACAAAAAATGATTCTAGGGTTGTATTAATGAGTATCTGGGAAATTATCAAAAAAGTCATAAATTTATAGTTGTGTCAATTCAGTTCTTAACTTTTTGTATTTATGTCAATTCAGTCCGACAAACATTAACACGAATTTTTTAAATAATATTTTGAAATTTTTATGATTTTTTTCTTTTCTTTATTTTTTTCACCCAACCCTAAGGTCCAATGAGGGCTTTGATGCCCTCACCAAATCTAGCTAGGCGAGGCGGTCGCTGCCCCAGCCCTAAGTGTTGGGTGAAAAAAGAACTAAAAAAATAAAAAAGATAATTTTTCTTAAAAATTATTGAAATATTATTAAAAAGGTATATGTTAGCACCAAGAGTGCTATGTTAGCTCTACCTAGCCAAATAAATTGAATTGACGCAAATGTAAAAAAATTTTGACTGAATTGGTAAAATAAAATATTTATGGCTGAATTGGTACAATTGCAATAAGTTAATTTTTTTTTTTTGGGTAATTCTCTAGGTGAACGGCAAATGGATCAATTTTGCATATCATGGAAAGATGTATCTTGAAAATCGTAAATTTTTGTTGATTGATTACTCAACGAGTGCTCTTAACTTATTTGTCAATAACTTTTCTTTGTAATTTCTCCTCACGATAGATTAAAATAGATGAAAAAATTTATAAAATCATCTTTAGATTTGTTATGGTTTGGAGTTTTTCCTGTAGAATGGTAGTGAATTTTACATACTAGCAAATTTATTGACATTTAACAAAATCCACAAATTCATTGACAGCTAATTTTTAAAAGTATGAAATGAATTGTTACGATACATCCGCATGTCGATAAATTGTCATGCGAAACAATAAAGTTACCGATGAATTAAGTAAAAATCCAATCCACGTACCAAAAAAAAAAAAAAACCAAAAAAATTGCCTCCCGTTTTGCCCGCGAAAGAAAGAGAAGAAGAAAAAGAGAGAGAAACCTCCAAAACCCTATCGCGGGGGCCCACCCTGATTTCGTCACAATTGCCCGATTTCAAATTCAAACGTCATTGAGATTTCATTTGACTTTGCGATTTTCATTTATGTCCTTCGTCATTAAAAACGACACGTCCGTTGCGTCCGCTCTTTAACGGTCCCCTTTTGCCCCCTCCGCTCCCTCCCTCCTCCAAGTTCAAATAAAAAAGAAAAGGAAAAAACTGTATCTCCCAGAAAATTTCCCCGAATTCAGCGGCATCAACCAGAACTGTGAATTTTCCAGGAAGGAAATCGGAGTTTCTCAGGAAAATTCCACTTCGGAGGGTACCGCTGCTGCATTGTATTTCTGGAGACGGAGGAAATCCCTGAGCATCGATCGTCGCGGTTCGTCTTCCTCTTCCCGCATGCGCTCTCCGATTTCCCTCATTTTTTTAAGCTATCGAAGAGGCACGAGTTCTCTCCAGAGTGCCCTATTTTATGAGTTTGAAGCGAATCCTCGAGCTCAGAGTTCGTTAACCTCTGGTTCCAGTTGAGCTGAAATGAATGATGTACCCTCTGTAATTTGATCTCCAGTTTTGTCCTTCGACCTTTAGGTTGTTGAGGAGCTGAGCTTGCTCTCGGATTTCGTATTCACGCATTTCGATAGAAGTTTGTGTTGAACTAATGATAATGATGGGCGTTTTGTGGTTCAGCAGTTTTCACGGAATTTTGTCGCTAGTTTATGATGAAGCAAAGTCCTCTTGCTGTTTTATTGTATTCTCTTTACCATGGAGATCTGAAATTGTTAACCTCCTCTAACATATCTAAAACCTGATCACCTTAAATGACGTGTTTGTTGAACTGAAGTTAAATCCAAAAGTGAGGATATAGAAGGATGACTTTTGATGGTGTCATTCTTGTAGTTGTTTGAAAGTTTTACCAATAACTAGTGTACCTGATTACCTTAACTGATTTGCTTGTTGAACTGAAGCTAAATCCAAAAGTGAGGATATAGAAGGATGACTGTTAATCATGCCATTCTTGTAGTTTTTTGAAATTTTTAGCAATAACTAATGTCTGAGCATGTATGGTGGAGGCTATTTCCAGGAGTTAGAGCTTCCAGCTTTTGCACGAAGTAATTCAATTTCGCAATGGAAATTTTATTCAGTTGATAGTTGTAATTATTTAAGGATTGGTCTCTCTGTGTTTTGCAGTTTAGTTCCTCACTTGTGTCATTTTAGCATATTGTTCAGCGTCTCTCTCTCTCTTTTTTTTTTGGTTAGTCGATAATTTCATTGCTACCAAGCGTAGAGAGGGCCATATTCCTCATAGGCCCAAAACCACCTTTAGTTTACAACCAAATACCAGCCCAGTACAAATTAGACTGTTGATTGCATTCCTTAAAGCTTTAAAGAGCTAGTCTTTACAGAGATGATTTATTGCTCTCTCATTCTTTGAAGGTCTGGATGTCATTTACGTTTTCTGGTTTTGACTGTCCATTGCAATGTATTAGCTCTCTGACAATCATATGCATATAGCATTTATGTTACTGTAACTTGTCAACATGATCATTGCCAACAGGTGTAGCGGCTGTTAAAACATGTCACGCCTTCAAAGTGATCCACTTCTGCAAGTGGAAACGACATGTGGAACACTTCTATGTGAACTCCAGGTATTTCCTGAACAGAAAGAGGATTTATTCATATATATTGTTCTGTTATAGTTGAAAAAGGCCGCTTTTCTTTTCTGATAGTAGATTTGTCAGAATAGGTACTTACAGACTTTCTTTCACGATTTGGATTCTATAGATAATCTGGGATGAAGTTGGGGAGTCAGATGCAGATAGGGATCAAATGCTTCTTGAGCTTGAAAAGGAATGTCTACAAGTATATATGAGAAAGGTAGATCAGGCAAATCGCTATAGAGCTCAGCTAAGGCAGAAGATAGCTGATTCTGAAGCAGAACTTGCAGCAATCTGCTCTGCCATGGGGGAGCGGCCAGTACACATAAGGCAGGTTAGGACAGTCCTGAAAAAGCTCTTTTAGGAGTCAAGTATTTTGAAATAATGTTATTTCTTCCATCCTTTAATATAACGTAACAACTAGTAAAGATTGCAAATCATTAAGACACACTGAAATCCATCTCAGTTCTATAATTTGTCAAGTCTCACTTTGGTGTAGTGAAAGTGGCATGTAATCTTAGGGATTTTGCCCTCTTTTACATAAAAAACAAGTGTGGCAAGAATGTGTTGAAGGGATACCTAATAAAAATATCAAGAACTAGTCTGCTCGAGGAAGTTCATAATTGAATTGGAATGTAATTCTTTTAGAGCGATAATGAGTTATTATGAACATGTTGTCTAAACGTAATTTGGGAGTAGATTAGGAACAATTGTCCAACATAAAAACGGTTTCCAAAGGTATAATCAAGTCGAACATGTTATGGGTTCTTGGGTTGTTGAGTCTTTAACCATCATTTTTCTCCATGATTGCATTAATTTCCATTTCAGTAATCGTAACACGGAAATATCATCTCGCAATAGTTCAAGAGCATTCTGCATGATGAGTAATGGGATTCAAAAACAAGCCTTAAATAACCCCTCAAAACCAAAAAGAGAAAACAAAATCCTTAATCTCAAGTCTAAAACCCAAATGCTACCTACTATTTGGAAGAAAATATTTGTAGTTCTCAAAGTTACTGTCGGTCAACTGAGAGTTATACAGCGTTTTAGGTAAAAGATTATGAAATTGACAACTAGCATATTGCAATTGAAGGCTCCATGCGAGCTCTTCGAAAATTTCATGGTAAATCATGATAACAAACTCTCTGGGTTGGTAGGACGTCACTACTACTATGCTTTATAAATCTTCCGGGGCTCCAGAATCCTTCTTTAAATTCATCTTGATTTCCGGAGTGTACCAGAAACATTTACGGTTTGGAATTCTATTCCAGTCTGATCAAAATGCAGGAAGCTTGAAAGAAGAGCTCAAGATAATTCTTCCTCAGTTGGAGGAGATGCGGAAGAAAAAATATGAGAGAAGACAACAGTTTCTTGAAGTTCTAGAGCAAATTCAGATTATTATAAATGAATTACATAGGTCGAAAGAACATAATTCTTCTAAAGTAGTTGTGGATGAAAGTGATTTATCCTTGAGGAAGCTGGAAGAACTCCATGGACAGTTGCATGCACTTCAACAACAGAAGGTTAAATTATTTTGTTCTATTTACTCTTGCTACTTTCATCATCTTGTGTAGGCTGCTAATTTTTCATATATCAACATATATTTCTTGCTCCAAATTCTTGTCCAGAGCAATCGCCTGAAGCAGATTCAGGATTATATGTGTACACTGAAATCGCTCTGCATGGTACTTGGACTTGACTTCGAGCACACAGTTTCTGAGATTCATTTAAGTAATGAGGAAGGATCGAAAGATATAAGCAATGGGATGATTGAGCAGTTGGCTTCTATGATTAAAAATCTGCGAGAGGTTAAACTGCAGAGAATGCAGCGGGTAAGTTTTATTCCTTTCAACTATCAAGATTTACGTCAGAGTAGTAATCATTGAGGGGATTGGGAAGTTGTAATTGTTCGGTTGTCCACAGCTTCAAGACCTTTCAACTAACTTGCTGGAACTATGGAATTTGATGGATACACCTCTCGAGGAGCAACTAATGTTCCAAAACGTTACTTGCAATGTAGCTGCTTCTGAACATGAAGTAACTGAGCCCAATGCCCTCTCAGTGGCTTCTATAAATGATGTGAGATACATGGAACATTGATTATCTGCACACACCACAAGCATCATGTCCGGTTTCTTACGATAAAGAGATGGATGAAATTGCTAATGGATTTACGCATGAGCATTTTATATAGGTTGAAGCAGAAGTAGCTCGCTTGGAAGAATTGAAGTTGAGCAAAATGAAAGAGCTTGTTTTAAAGAAGAGGTCAGAGCTAGAGGACATTTGTAGGAAGACACATTTGATCCCTGCAGAAGACAGTACCATGAAATATATCATTGAAGCTGTGGAGTCTGGTAGTACCATTATGCTTGAACACATTGGCAAGACCAACTCAGCAATTGCTTGAACTCTCGATGCTCACTTTTCTCGCAGGAGCCACAAATGCTGCTAGTGTACTTGAACAAATTGAAGTTCATATTGCAAAAGTCAAAGAGGAAGCTTTTAGCCGGAAAGAATTGCTTGAAAAGGTCGAGAAATGGTTGGCAGCATGTGAGGAGGAGAGCTGGCTTGAGGAGTACAATGGGGTTGAGTGTTCTCAATCATTCCTTGGAGTTACAGATGGACGTTTGTCCACTTTATACTGCTTAGTTATTATGTTCTTTGTTTCCAGGATGAAAATAGATATAATGCTGGAAGAGGGGCCCATCTTACCCTTAAACGTGCGGAGAAAGCTCGATCACTGGTTAATAAAACTACCAGGTACTTATAAGAAATGTCACTCTTGTTATATCTGTAAATCTGAGAGCATGAGCTCCTGTCTTAAATTCCTTTCTCATCTCTACCATAATGACCTGATGAATGCATTGCTTAATCTCATTGCAATAGGGATGGTTGAGGCCTTAGCTTCAAAAACTGTGTCATGGGAGAAGGAAAGAGGGATTGAGTTCACTTATGATGGTGTAAGCATTTAGATAGTTCAAACAGTAATTGTGATTGTTTCAATGCTGTATTTCTGAAACTGTTAAATCATTCTATACAGATTCGACTACTCTCTATGCTTGAAGAGTATAATCTTCTACGGCAGGAGAAAGAGCAAGAACGCCGTAGGATGCGGGTATGAAACTGTCGAAGGACATACATTTATCTATCTCAAATATTCTATAAGAATTTTTTGTTGGGTATTTTACCGACATCCCAACACAGAGGTGCAAACAAATTTTGAGACGAGATATATAGTTAAAGATCCAAGTGCCACTCTGCATAATTTTACTTGTTCCAGGACCAAAAAAGCTTCAGGGACAGCTGATAGCAGAACAAGAAGCATTATATGGTTCAAAACCTAGCCCCTCAAAAGTTCAAACTTTGAAAAAAGCTCCTAGAATATCAACTGGTGGAGCGAGCAACAAAAGACTTTCTCTTGGGGGAGCAGTGCTTCACACTCCTAAAGCTGATCCACTCCACTCCTTAAAAGCTATGCCCCATTCACGTCCTATAAAGAAGAGTGATAGGATGAAGAAAAATGACAGATTCAATACTCAACAAGATGATGGCTTTGCAGTTTTTTCAGCTGGTAAGCTCGTTTGATTGTAACTAGATGTATTTCTGGTTATGAGTTAGTGATTTTTTTCAGTGTCTGGTTTGGGGCATTAATCCTGGATACGATGCATTGAGGTCCGTCACTTATAAATAAAGCCTTCGTTTAACCTCTTTATAGAAGTCTTGCATTCAATATGAGATTGACAATAATACCAATTTTCATGTCTCTGCATTTTTACAAATACGTTATTGTTGGAATCTCTCTTACAGACACCTTTCAAACTGCTTGAACTTCTCGTGTTGTTTACTTAGGATTGATTAATGGGCATTTCCCACCTGATAGAACGTTGGAATAAATGGTATTCCTGCAATTGATGGATTTTTTATAAGTTTGATTGATTGACCAAAGGAATAAAGCAAGCTTAACATTCTCTTGGAAAGCTCCTCTCTAGGGCTGATGGTAATATCTGAACTTCCATAATGACGGTTGCTCTTCCCAAAGTCAGCTATTGGGGCCAATGGTCAGGATACATTTCCTTATGCCCAGCTGAGCTTCGTTATTTTATGCATATAGGTAGGAAAACGTTGGATGTGGCTGGCCCTGCTGCAAAGAACTCATTTGGTGCTGCAACTGCTCATGAACCAGAGATGCCCATGAGACGGAAACCCTTCTCACCCATCACCTCGTCAGTATTAACAAAGGTCCACAGGTCTAACTCATTGGACAATGCAACACATGGAGAGATGCCACAGAAAGCATTTCCAAGTAGCAACACGTTCTCTACTCCCTTGAAGAAGACTCTTCTGACAACAGATGATGAAAATATGACTCCCAGAACGATGCCAATCCACGTTCCCACCACACCCTCCACGGTGTCAGTTCCTATGCACACTGCTATGACACCGGATCTTCTGTCCTTGCCTTCTAGTGTGGGTACCATGACCATCAAAGAAATTCCCGAGGAGATAGAGTACTCTTTCGAAGAACGAAGAGCTGGATTCGTGCTTCATAGAATGAATATCAAGCCGGTCACTCATGTCCGACGGTATGAGGGGAACATTAACTAAAGATGTTTCTGCATACTTCTCCACATTCCCCCTTTGTATTTCAAAATCATGATGGTTTAGTCAATTACAATGGCTTTACTGATTATATGTACATAGTCTACGAGCAATTGGTGTAGCCGTAGGGACACTTGAATTCCTGCCTGATTAGTGTTGCTGTATATTCGCAACTGCTTTACCCTGCTCAAAAACAGGCTTTTGAAGCCTTTTGCAACATTCCTTCTCCATGTACTGGAATGAACCCACAGGAAAGAAAGGATGAATGAAACTTAGTGGGGTAACTGCAATCTCAGTGTGCAAAATGTACACGAACCTCCTCGAGTGTACTAGCTAAATATCGTTTCTCTTGGTCAAGTTTAGATTGTTGCTGCTAAAATCAGAGACGGCAATTGATGTTTTCTGAGCGAGCATTAAAAGAATGAAATACGGCGATAATCCCCACTGATCGGAATTCAGCATGGCTTGTCTCGCTATAAGTGTGCTACTGTTTAGAAGTGAGTGAACGACTTTACCTTAACGCAAATAGAACGACTTGACAGGAGCGTACAATCTATTTTGTTATGCCTGAGCTGCATTGGGTAACACTGTAAAAACTGACGTTGCATGGCGACTGACGAATGGCGATGGAGACGTTAAAATGGTTTCACAGGCATGTTCCAATCTTTCTTAAAACAGTTACGGTACAAGAAATGTTTCTGTCTTCAGATTCTCGAATCTGTATGTACGAAATGAAACCTCGGCAGTAGCTAAACATAGTTTTCTCTCGGCCTCGTCTTCTATTTTTGGTTATGAAGAGATTTGACTTTTAGCTTCGACCAACCAAAATGCAAAACAACAACAACAACAACAATAATAATAATGCTAATGCTAATGTTAGTAATTGGAAATTGGCCCTGCAATTTTAAATTTAAATTATTTCTCCAATTTCAGCAGTCATTTAGTGCTATTAATTAATTTCAATTCGTCGATTATTTAATTTCCATCATTAGGTATCGGAGGCGGACGCCAAGCCCTTTCTTAATCGGACTTTTATACTTTGAATTACGCAGTTAAAATATTCATAAAAAATGACAATCCGTAATAATTTAATATGACTTTGGGAATATTGTGGCATTTTCCTACTACATTTATTTCTCCTCAATTTCATGCCGGAAACCCTAATTTCAACGAGCCTGCATTTCCTTGCAGCAGTGCCGATTTCAGTTGCTGATGATTATTATTATTATTTTTTTTTTGAATTTTTAGTAAGTGTGAGTCGTGATCGCTCCGGAAGTCGAATCTTCAAAGGTAGGATCTGCTTTTTCAAGATTTGGCATGATGATGTTTTCTTGTTAATTGATTGTCTGAACTAATTTTCTAGTTCTTGGCCAGAAAATCCAATGCTCTAGCTCAATTATTTCGTCTTCCATGAATCATGATTGAACCCGATGTATAGCGAGTTTTCTCCTTACAGATCTCAATTTTCCCCAACACTGAACTCTTTTTTTTTTTTTTTATCACTCAGCAGTTAATTCAAGCGCTTGATGTCATACTAGCTGAAGCTCCAGTATCTAGAGTATAAGCTCATTCAGGGTTTTTGGGGTTTTTCTTTCTTGCTTTGGGTTTTTCATATTGATGGAGGAGAGGGAGGAAACAAGTTCCGAATTTGAGGGAGAGGAAGGTGCAGATAGCTTCAGAATTGAACCAAGGACTGGAAATGCTAACCAAATTGATGGGCCGGCAATGGTGGTCAATCTGCCGGCTGCGACTGCGCCACCGATGAGCATAGCAGTGCCTGGCATGAAAGTCTTGAAAAGAGAGGGAGGCCACGGAAGCATGGTCATGATGGAGTGGCATTGTCGCCAATGCCAATTTCGGCTTCGATTCCCTTGAATGGTGAATTTCCGGCATGGGAAAGAGGCAAAGGGTCATCAGTGGACACAATAATGAAGAAGAATAAGGTTGAGTATGAAAGTCCAGGTACAAATTTTGAGCTTCTGTCTGCATGTAGACGTTTCGATTTGCAAAGTTAGTTAATCCTGCTATTGAGAAAAAATATTGGAATCTGTAAGCTGTTATTGTAGTAGAGTTTAACAAGAGAAATGCCTCACAAATTTGCAAAGCTCAGAGAAGTTAATTTTCTCTGAGGCACAGTATGTCTCGGATTTAATTGAGCTAATTGGGGCTGCTCACCCTAGTGTCTCAAGTCTGATGATCGGTTGCTTTTTGGTCTGTCTATTAGTAATTTCCAAAATATGTTTGTATTTTGCAGCAAAGAGTGTTGCATACTTTGTTGATGCCAATTTCACGCCTCATGTGCTCGTTGTCAACCCTGGTGAGGTATGTGGCATAATGCAAAGATATAAGCTAATTCTTAACATGTATATGGGGCTCCAGTACATGTATCCAACAATGGTTCGTGTAGAATGTATTCATTGACACATACTGAGGTTCTGTATTCATTGACATTAACCTCAGGTTTACCTGTCAAAGGAAGGTTTCTGGTAGTTTCTCTAGGTCTAATTATTAAATGAAGTTACTTCAATGGTACGGAAACCTTCATACATTGGATTATACATGATTGGACAATTGCTAGACTTTCTACTGTTGTCTTAAATTATTTTAAGTGTGCTCACACATAAAAGTTCATATAAGCTACTTGGTTTATAGTCATTACTTGCCCAGTTTAGGATTATTATTCTGATTGAACTGTTCCTAGGACATATTTACTTGAATAGACTTTGCAATAAGCAATTTCTGTCAGTAATAGATTCCTTGGATGAAACATATCATGAGATTCATACGTCTGGGAGGTATTTTTGCAGTAATGATGTCTTGTATGATTGGCTGTGCTGAGTTAACTGACCAGAAAAATGCTGATGTATGATTGCAATATATTATTATGTATGTGTTCCTGGTTTGAACATTGTGGCACAAAATTAACTATTGTGGGTGTTCTGTATCGCTACCTTTCACCTGAGTTTGCAGGATGTCATGATGAAGGTTATGTCATTCTCTCGACAAGGATCTCGAGCTATTTGTATTCTCTCTGCAAACGGTACTATTTCCAATGTATCACTTTGTCAGCCTACTTCTTGTGGGGGTACTTTAACATACGAGGTATGGTCACATATTTTGCGCTCTAGAAATACATGATTGGTTAGAGTGAAAATTTTTAGAAATACTAATCAGATGCCACTATCTATGCAGCTTATTCAGTCTGCTGAGCTTATTCACATTGTAATAGATTTTGTATATGTCAGATCAATTAAAACATGAGAAAATTGAGACAAATAGATGGAGAAAGAAAGATCAGTGACCTTACCGGGGAAAGACTGATGATGTTGTTGTATTAGAAGAGGGAGGTGGACAGGGAGTACTTATTTTACGTCAGCCTTTGCTCCTGGAACACAAGGGCTCGGATGTTAGCAATTGAGAATAGTAGCCATCCATCCATGCTTTTCAGTAATGTAGATAGTTAATCAACTCTTGTACTTTGACCAGGTACCAATAGTTGGCTGATTCTGAATATAGCTTCTCTTGAGATGGTATCACTCTCGACCTTGAAAAGTTTGTTACTGGATGTGGTATTGCTGTAGATGGCATGAGTTGCTGGTTGTAAAATTGGAGGTTGCTGTCATGGACTTATGGTTTACTTTTCATTCTGTCTTTGGAGTAACAAATTCAGCATATGCAAGTTTCTTAGTCAAGAGATGATCATTTTCATGGAAATCTGCATGGAGGGATGTAGAAGTTGATTTGCCCAAGGAGCTAGTTCTCAACTTAGAGGCTGAACCCTGACATATTGGATTTCTTCTCGTTTGCCCTTCCTCTTGGACCACCAGCATGTGGATTTCGACTCTTCCCAGTTGTTGATATGCTTGTTAACGAGTCTCTGCTTTTTGACATCGTTTTTCTCACTGTTGTCCTGATTCTTGCAAAAAGAATTAGATCTAGCATGATGTTTAGCCCCCCTCTCTCTCTCTAGGGTTGCTTCGAAATTCTTTCCCTGTCTGGATCATTTGCGCCTATCGTGAATGGGGAAACAATCAGCAGATCTGGTGGGATGAGTGTCTCTTTGTCAGGCCCAGATGGTCGTGTAATTGGGGGAGGGCTGGCTGGTCTGTTGGTGGCTGCTGGCCCTGTGCAGGTAAGAACCCAGCCCGTCAGAATTAAAGCCTTCTTTCTATCTCTGCATTGCACTCTGAGCATTCAAAATTGATGCCACCTTCCCTGTTCTTTTCTCATTATGCCAAAGATGACGAAACATAAGCTGACAACAAAGGGAAATGAATTTAAAGTTATTTACTTGAACATCTTCTGACATGCACCATGTTCAATCCTTATGCTTTGCCTTAACATTCTATCCTGCATTTCAGGTGATAGTCGGGAGTTTCTTACCAGGTCATCAGATGGAACAGAAGCCAAAGAGGCAAAAACTTGAGCCCATGTCGAATGGAGTTGTTACTTTTTCCCACACCACCTGTGATGAAGAGCCATTGGGTGCTTATGGTGGTGTTAAGACAATTGTTACATCATGGTCTTCCTTCAATGAAGAGAATATTAATCCTGTCAATAACTTGATGAATTTTGCTGTTGACAGTAAAGTATCTTTCTCTTAATAAAATGTCTTTCTCTACTAAAGAACCTACCGGCTTTAGTTAATCGGATTTGAGGATTCTAATCGCATTGATATGTTGTATCTGATTCCTTTCATCCCTATGAATAAAACTGCTTAGGATTTTTCTTTTTCGGTCAGAAAACTGCTTAAGATTTGATAGACCTTAATTTATGCTGATGCTGATAGGGGTGCGCCGCCCAGCACCCGTCCCTAATTGTGTTTTCCTTTTTCTTGGTCGAATTTCTAATTGTGGTTCACAGCGTCAGAAAGTAGCAGTTTTCTTTCCCCCAAAAGCGCAGAAGCTTTGCTGCTAATTTTACACTGGACATATCAATCCCTACTAGAAAAAATGGAAAGAATCATCAGATGCCACCTCTGGCGATGTCACCATAAATTCTCTGGTTCCCAAATCTCCCGTTGCATTTAGGTTTATGGATCTTATGGTAAATGTAATACAACCGATTGTTGAAATCACATTTACATTAATTTATTTGATCGACAAACAATTGAGTTATTTGAGAAGATCAGATGGCCTACTGATAAAAATCTCCAACAAACTATGTCCAAGACCAGTTTAACATTATCGGGATCAGTACTAAAAAGAAGAAGAGAATCATTTACACCCCGCACATTCTTGAAAAAACCGAAACACCAAAGCAACTATTAATACATAGAATAGCCTTTCATTATATTACTATGTGAAAACAAAGCGCCCCCCCCCCCACAAAAAAGAAAGAAAGAAAGAAAGAAAGAAAGCGAAACGAGTAGACTGCATTCAATCCTGTCAACTTCAAAAGCAATCACCACAATTCGCCGATTATAACATCTCACCGCAGGAAGGACAGTGATTCAACTAGCTTGTGCGCTAGCTGCTTCCATCAGGCCATTACGTATCTGGTCCCAATGTCCCTAACATGGCCGGGGCCGTGGGGATAAAAACTGTGGTGTTGTTTGGAAGAGTTGCCCAGATCTTTAATTGTGTCAAAGTATTGAGTGATCATGATAAGATCCATCACCTCTTTGGAAGAGGTGCCTTCCCACCTTCTGAGAGAATTCAAGATGTTTTCTCTCAAGCCATCAGTATAGCCTGCCTCTGCTTGGCTACACCAACTCCACCCAGATTACTTGGCTTCAGCCTCAGCTTCTGCTTTCTTCACCAGTAGCACCTTTTCAGCTTCCCCTTGTATACACTAGCAAGCTGAAGCACTACTGAGCTGCAAAGCCAAGCTCTCTCTTACAAAACATATCTCGGTACATACTCAATTTCAAGCCAGTAAAAAGAGTAAAGAGAAGTAACAATTCGATGTATTGCTTCACCTAAAGTAATGTTGCATGCTGATGATGATATGTGTGAAAAATGAGGAAGTAGACAAACATAAAAATTGTACTACCTGCTTAATCTCATGTCATGGCTCTGCGCACAGAAGAGTCAGGTATGATCTCAACCATGAAGTATGTGCTCTATGCTGTAAACCATAATGCCTCCCATCACCTGAACAAAGTTCCCCCAAAGTTGTACAAAGAAGAAAGGTGATGATTCATTTTCCCTTTTTGATCTCTCATGCAGTAGAAAGCAAAGGAAACAGAGATTTCTTGATAACACAAACATGATCGGCACTGAGTACTAAAGTGCCATATGATGAGCACAATACAATCCCAGAGATTCCCTTTAAGAAAGACAACCTAATGGAACCAGCAACCCAGTAAATCTAACAAGTGTCACTTTCTTTTTTTAAGTTACAATCCTTATCTAATCATGTCAGAAACAAAACATCCACTGCATCGGTACCTGCCAATTCAGAACTAGTAAAACCCGAGGATAATCTGATTAGACAGCAACGTCAATACCATTTGCTGAAAGATCCAAAGCTACCACTCCTGGGATATTTGCATTGTGCAGAATCCGATGCATGAGAAGGAAATGGGGGGGCC